>JAQIWG010007408.1:0-12358 GCA_034695025.1 Chamaedrilus cognettii
GCAGTAACACTGAAGCCATTCCTGCGACTGGCGTGCAGCATGAGCTGGTGCGCCGTCTTGTTGAAAGATGAACGCGAGTGGCGCAACGTTTTCATCGTCTCAACGTCCTCTATCAACTTTACATGCATCACCCCTTCCCCCCTCTCATGTATGGTAGTCTGACAAAATAGGCCTTCCCAGTGTAGCGACGAATTTCGGAGATCAGCAGGCATCAAAATGCTATTTGAAAGCATTACTGTGGTAGTTCAAACGATTTAAAAACTTTTTTTGATAAAGTTTCATAACTTTTGAATGCAAGCAGATTTTCAAGTGCAATTTTCAGAACTTGCGCCAAATTATCTTAGCTACAATCCCTGATAAGATGAAGCAAAAATATCAATTTTTGGCCGAGTTATCGCGAATTTGCTAGGGGGGTATTTTTTTATGTCGCACTCTGTACAGACGTCTTGATTGTATTCGTGCGCTCTTTCCCTGATGCGTCTTACATTTGCTATTTGATCCTGGGTGCCCTTTCCTTTTCTATATCCGGCTTGCACATCAGGCATTTCCCTTTCTGCGAAACACTCCATTTTGCCATGGATGACTTTTAGTAGTACTTTACTGGCGTGGGAGATAAGAGCGATAGTTCTGTTGTTTGCACATTCTCTAGCATCTCCTTTCTTAGGAATCGGTATGCAGGTTCTGTAGCGTATCTCTTCCAGTCTCTAGGTCATTCTCCCGTCTCCCACACTTTGTTGCACAGAGCAGTCAGAACCTGGATGTCCTACTCACCTGCAGCTTTGAGGAGCTTTATCGGTATTCTGGTTCACTGCTTATCTCCTTCAAGTCAATCCTTCTAACCGGAATATCTTGTGATTGGAACCCCTCAGCAACGTGCCACACTAACTGCATCCTCTATTGTATTCCAAGGCACCGCTTTAACTCCCACTGTCTCTACTCGAAATCTTGGTGGATCTCTCTTTCAAAAAACACATTTCTTCCATCTGCAAAATCTTGTACTGCCACATTCGCCAGATACATCAAGTGAGATCTTCCCTTGATAAAAATTCAAATATTATTCTAGCTAACTCGTAAGTCTCCTCAAAATTAGTCTACTGCAATTCGCTTTATGTCAGTCTTCCAGCAACATCCTTAAATCGCCTTTAAAAAGTTTAGCCTGTGTCGTCATTCCTTCTATCAGACGGCATCATCACATCACTCCCACTCTTCAAAAACTACATTGGCTTCCCATCCAGCAGCGTATTCAATTCATAATTGCCTCCATAACCTACAAAGCGCTTCATAATCGTCAACCTTCATACCTATTTGAATTTTTCTCATCCCGTACATCCAGTCCAGAAACCTAAGGTCCACTGATACGCATCTCCTTACTACACCTAACATTCGTTCTGCAAATGGCCGTCGCTCAATCAGTTTTGCTGCACCTACAATTTGGAACTCCCCCTCCCACTACGCTTCTATTCAAGCTTGCCTTTGTTTCTTTCTGATCTGAAAACGCATCTTTTCCTCCGTAAATGTTCTTTTTCTTCCCCTGACAGATTAATGATATAACTGACCTTTGCTCTTCCTTCTTCTTTCCTCCTTGTCTGGGTTTCCTAAATGACATCTGCATGGTGCCCATGACGAGGGGAGGTCCCCTATGGCGTCATTTGACGCCGAAACGGACTATAAACCCAGTAATATTATTATTATTATTATTCTTATTATGGTATGCCGTCGCTGCCCTGAGACTTATCGTTCTTAATGTCTTGTAGGGCTTAGCGCACCTCGGATTCCAAGACACACGATTCCTAGATGTACAGCCTTGCCACAAAGGTTTTTGTTCGTACAGTGTCTCTCCGGTACAGTTATTCTGTATACTCCTTCCACTTTTGTTTTGTTTCTGTTTCCTCACTGAAGTTCTTCCCGTCTTTATTTTTATTGCTGCCCATTCGTAGACTGAATGTGCCTGCTATTTCCTTGATCTTCTTGAACATCCCCCTTGTTTTCCCCGTTTGTTATCTTGTTCTATTTCCATGCACGTCTTGTGTATATAGTTTTTTTTATCTTTTCGCGCATGGTTTTTAAATTTTATATTTAACTTTTGTATCTCTTCTTTCGCTGCTTCTGCCTTCTTCTTTTCCCTGCGATTGTTGGCTATGCCTATTGCTTCTGTTGATAGCCAAGGATTTTTCTTATTCCGCTTAGCTTTTGGGATGTGTGTTTCTGCTGCAGATATCTTCCTTATTTCTCGCCATGGTTTTTCAGGTTTGGTTTCTTTGATAGTGAGTGCTGCAAAATCTGTTATTGACTTCTATATTGTACCATGTGGGTATGCTTTGGGAGCGAGGCGCTGTGGTGTAGTGGATAAGGTGTTTGACTTTGGGTCCAGAGGACCTGGGTTTGAGTCCTGAACTATGAAACCATGCTTTACAGACCCTTCAGCAAGGCGGTTAAACACACTGGTGTCGCTGGCTGATAATCATTGTCCAGGGTAATTTATTATTCTGGTTGGCGACAGAAAGGGCATCCGGCCTTAAAAATCCTGCTCCAATTTAAACGTCTAACCTGTGTTAACATGGACACGGCGTTTCAGGCTTGCGTGTAGCGCATAAGAATGAACGTCAAAAGGATGATTATTATTGTTATTATTATCGTACTTAGCCTGTGTCAACGTTGGCCTTCCTGCTCCTGAGTTTTCAGCTTTGCAGCAGCCATCAGCAGCTTGTGATCTGATTTACAGTCAGCTCCTGGCAGCACGTGAACGGCCTGTACCAAGCTTGCCCAGCGTTGCTTTATCATTACGTAGTCTATCTTTTTTCTGTGCCTTCTTTCCGGCGTGGTTTAGGTGTACAGCCTTCTCTTGGGTAACTCAAAGCACGTATTCGATATTTTTTAATTATTTCCCGCACAGAAGTCTATGAGCCTTTCACTCACCTCATTCCATTCTCGCGATCCATATTTGCCTATTGTTCTGCCACTCCTTCCCTCCCCCACCTTTGCATTCATGTCTCTCATTATTATTAGAATGTTGCCTTTTGGTGTGATATCTATTGTGTCTTGCACGCTCCCATAGAAACTGTCTAGCTCTTCTTCTGTTGCAGCCGTGGTAGGAGCATATACCTGAACGATTGTTGTGTTGATTGGTAGTCAGGTGCTTGCAGTAGCTGCCAGACGTGTTTGCGGTGCTTCGCACGTGTTCTTCTATAAACACAGCGGTTCTGAACGATTGTTTTTCGTCGGTCCTATACCCATGGGTTAAGCTCACTTTGCTGCATCTGTGGAATTGTGTTTCATGTAACGTTTTGGGCTAGCCTTAATGGTATTCGAGCTAGAAAAAGATTTTTTCTGTGGATTGGACTAATGTGTGCGCTGCTGCGTGACGATCAAGCGGTCATTCCGAGCCGTCTACGGGCTACTCGTCATTATAGGCTGCGTGAACTGTATGCGCTGCGGACTGTGAGCGGTAGGCTGCGGCCTAACGACCCGACCCTGGATAGACTGTTTGAGCACGGCCTACTGCACTATCGTGACTGCAGACCGGGGCGGAGGTGTAATAGGCAGATCAGGGTCATAGGTGGACCGGTTAGTGACTGGGAAATCAGCTGCTTTGATAGGCCTAGGCCTGCGCGCTCTCGTCGGCCTGAATGAGCAGTTAGGCCTACTGTAGGCCTACACTCGCGCGATGTCAACAGTCTTGTTCGCCCGGCGATCGCTCGACATGCTGTTCAACCGCATTTGGCGCCCAGCAGTGGGACATTGAACATTTGTTTCGTTCGCAATAAGATTGAAGGAGTAGACCATTTAATGCAAGATCTTGGTTTGGATTGTTTCGCTATGCGAGGCATCATACTGCCTTGAAACTTGGACACTCAAGAAAGAGGACATCGGAGGAATAGAAGCATTTGAAATGTGGGGATGGAGAAGAATGGAGAAGATTAGTTGGACAGAAGAAGTAACAAATGAAGAGATTTTGAGAAGAGTGGGGGAAACAAGGACTATGATCGAAACGATAGTCAGAAGAAAGAAAAACTGGATTTGACATGTAATGGGGAGAGGGTTAGTTGAGAGAGGTGATGGAGGGAAGAATGGAGGATAAGAGATGACAGGGAAGGCCATGTACCGGGATGATGAACGACCTGCTTGAGAAGGAATGGTATGCGGATATGAAGAGAAGGGCTGAAGATCGAATATGGTGGAAGGTTTGGACACCAAAGACCTGCCATGTGGCAGAGCACTGAAGAGAGAGAGATGCGAGACTTGGCATGAAAACTCGCAATATATTACAATCGGTAGGCTGCGCGAACTCAGTATAATGTAATCGAGTAAACACGTGCGATCGCGACTGATGCTGAAAAGGACAGCGTTGAGTATATTAACCATTGGGGCGTGGCGTTGCTATCTACATCTGCCATCAGACTGACTCGTCTTTCAATTGCCAGCGTCTTCAAGACATTAGAATTCGTCTGTGGTCCTGCAGTGTCCAATGGAATGCTTGCGATCATCCTGACAATCTACAGGCTGGGTTCATTACCGCCCAGCACAGCGTTTTTTTGCGAGTTTGCGGTCATGCTCTAGCGGCTCGCGTTAATGTCAGGCGTCATCATCATCACAGGCGATCTCAACATCCGTCTCGATCGTCCGGCTGACCCGCACACTCTGCAGCTCATCGAGCTGCTCGAGTCCTACGGCTTCGAGCAACGCATGGCTGGACCGATACATCGGATTGGAGGGCTATTGGATGTCGTCATCGCACGGAAGAGCTTCTAGAGCGCGTCACAAGCCATCAAATGACTGCGTATCTCGAAAGTGGTGCTCTGCTACCTCAACATCAGTCGGCCTACAGAGCCAACCACTTTGCTGAGACAGCTGTGCTGCGAATGTTCCTTGACCTAGTGGCTGCATCCGACACAGGAGATATCTCCGTTCTTGCCCTTCTGGATCTCAGTGCCGCCTTCGACACTGTCAACTATGATATCCTTTTCCATCGAATGAACAGAGTTAGCCAAAAATTAAAAAAATTTGATGAACAAATTATTTAACCAATGCTACGATAGAACTGTTCGGAAGATCTGAGCACAGGCTAATCAACGCAAAATATGGGGAAGCGGCAGAAAAATACAAAATTGACGAAAGAAGTCATGTTAAGCATAAGGCTTATAAAATATGATGAGGGGGGGGCAGTCAATAGTTAATCTTGTACAGCTGGCGGGGAATTAAGTTTTTATCGTCTTTATCAGGGAGAATACAGTTATGGGAGAGTGGTCTCAGATTGTGTTGATGGGATGTAGTGGCGGGAAGGAGAGAGTGCAGCACGTGAGTCCTGTCGGCTCTGATCGCTCAAAACAAGTTGCCGTTCGTGTGGCAGCTAATCTCCGCCGCGATGGGCGCGCGTATTGTCAAACTAAAATTTTGCTGAATGTTGTAATATTGGTTGTGTGCGCCCTTGTTATGACTTCGGTCATGTTACCGCGCTCTATAAATTGTCCAAAAATGTTTATTTATTATTATTGTTGACCGGCAACCCCTGTATTTGTACTGATATTATTTTGTCGCTGATCGTGTTATGACCCAGAATGCATTTGTTTATTTTTTTGCACATATTATCGCTACTCTGTTTTCTTCTGGTCGTTTTCGGAGTACATGACCCTGTGCTCTCCTGTCTGAAAATGACCCCTGCCCAACCACGTAGCTCACTTAACTCGAGAAGTTTAATCTCAATGCGTGCTATCTCTCTTGTCACTACCTCAGTCTTTCCCTCATACATACTCCTCACGTTCCACGTTCCGATTCTCACTCCTTTCATAAAGCTCCGGTGACGCCTTTCGCTGCTGATCGCCTCAGCGCTAGGACTCCCTAGAGGGTTTGTTTCAGGAGCATCATTAGATCGAGCGCTACTGGGCAATGTTCTTCGCTCTTCCCCAGTATCTTAATTGGTGCAGACTTGCTTAGGCACCAACTTACTACAGAGGTGGTTTGCCATTGCCTTCCTCCGGTTTTTCATTTGAGTTTTCTCCCTTCACCAGAGCCTTGTTCGTTGCCTGCACCCTACTGAAGCAGAGCGCCGACATTGCCCGCCCCCCTCAACTTGGACGTGACGTTGGACTTTTTGGGACGTCTTAAGAACAATAATAATGATATCAGTAATTTTTGGCCAGTTTTTAGAGCACGGTATCATCGCATGGGCACTACACGCAATCTAATATTACAACAGACAGAAAAAAATGCAGTTCGACAAGGCTCAGACACATGAATGAAGCCTATATCCTGCCAGAGAACGACAGTTTCAATGAAAACCTACTATCCAGCCAAATTTTCTACAAATATGATCTGGTAGAGTTTTGTTTTGAGTCCCTCCATGAAAAGGGTTTTTGGGAAGGTCTGTCTTGACGTGCAGCAGCAGACTGTTTCAAGCCTGCGGACCTGCCACAGAGAAGCCGCGATCGCCAAACTTGAGCCTGCTCCGAGGTTGCACGAAGGAGTGGCTGTCTGCAGAACGCATACGTCTTCACATCACACTGTTTGCGGTTTGCACAAGAAGCTCGGCGTAGTAGCGAGGCGCGCAGTTGTACAGTTCCTTATATCGATCACTCAGTGACGTACTGTATGTCACGCATTGTGGAATACAGCCAGTGCAGCTTGTTGCATATCATCGGTGTGATGTGGTCACGTTTGGTACCGCGTTTGGTAGCCTCGCCGCTGTGTTCAGCACAGACTGAAGCCCATCGATCTGACGCTGCACTATACCAGCCAGTACATCGTTATGGTAGTTCAGTCGTGACGTGACGAGGGAGACGAATGTCTTTGCCGACGCTAAGGGAAATGATCGTCATGCAGGCTTTAAACGACAGCAGCTGCTTATACGCAGCTGCTGACTCTACGACTGACGTGACTCGTCATAGTCAGTTCGCTGTCCAGGTGAACATCGATCTGCCTGACGGAGGTGACAGGTGTTAAGCGATGCCGGCGATAACAAATGGTGTCACATGATCAAAATGGTGCGATTTGATTCCTATTTGATGCCATCCGGGCATCACGTCAGAAATGCAGCTGAGCATCCGGTCTCTCAATGTCGCTGCATCTCGTGTATTACCAGCTACCATACCATCAGCAGCTACCATAAATCTCTGATTCATCCGGATTGCAGTGATTGAATCATGACGTTGAATCACCTCATGTGGACTGGCTGACGGAAGAAAGAGGATCGGCCCGAGTACAGAGCTTTGAGGTACACAGTAGTTTAGGTCGCAGGCCGGTGTCGCGATATAAGTTATCCAACATGTCAGATAATCCGCCTGGCGTAACAAATTATCTGGGGAGATTCTTTGGCGAGTAACAAACTCCGAGGGTTGCCCCCTCATGCAAATCTATTCCCTAGTCAACGCGACAGAACATTCGCCGTGTTACAATATCCCCTCTCTTCAGATGGACCAGGATGTGAGTTTTGAAAATGCAAACGAATGGACCAGTTATGCTATAAATGCACCATGGCTGAAACGTAAAGGACTTAATGAATTGCTTCAGTATACTACGGAATGCAATAAGCATTGTCAATGAGCTTTTAACCACATTAACCTGGATCATATGTTTGCCAATTTTCATTTAATTTCATGCAGCGGTTAAAAAGATACGAGTAGTCAAAGTTGACTTGCAAAAAAACGCGTCAACCAAGCTGAGAAATTGCTTAATTGCCGTTTGCACTTGGCACCTCTTGTGCAAGCCAATGATTGTTCACGCTGCTGTTTATCTTTGTGATAAGTACAGAACGTTCGAATTTGTTCAACTTTTTGCTTATTCCATGGTTGAGGTGTTTGACGTTGATTTTTTTCTGACGCGTTTTTGTAACAAGCACCAACTTAGCATCATGCTGCAAATTTTTGGTAATTGACAGCAAGTCACTTTGACGTTTAGCGCTTTGTGTCTTTCTTTGTTTACATCACGCTCTTCGATCATTTCACGTGCATGTTGAAACCAAATCTTGTTGAAACATGAAATGTACATTCCTGGATTGCTAACAATTATTGAATTTGAATATAAAAGAGTTCGTTACCACAAAATTGTTGATGCAAATAGCAATTAAGCGGTTCCCAGCTTGGTTGATGCGTTTTTTTGTAGGTCAACTTTGATTACTCGTTTCTTCTTAACCACTCGATGAAATTCAACGAAAATTTACAGAAACAGGAAGCAATGATCCAAGTTAACGTGGTATAAATTTAATTGACAGTGCTTTTTGCATTCTGTAGTTATTCAAGAAATTCATTGGGTCCCTTACTTTTGAGCCATGGTGTAGATCTTAATCTAAACCTAACCATAAACCTAACCTAAACCAATCATGTTTTCCAAAAATGTTCTATAAATAGAATTCGATTGTATTTCTTTTGCATCCGGGACCGTTTGCAGTCAGCCTTAAATTATCGGTTCAGCCATACATGTAGTCATGTGTTAAACTTTGCCGGTGTCATTCGGTTGAGCCTTTGTTGGCCAGTCTATGTATATTGGTGCACTACGGTTTGCAAAATGGTGTTTGGGTAATGAATATCAATGCAAGATGTACGCTTTAAATGGTCCAAATTCGTTTTAGGCCGGGCTCCGCCCCGGACCCAACTGCGGGAGCTTACAATGAGACTCCCTAATTGCTGGGGTGATACGTACCCTAATTCGTGCGCTTTGCATAACCAAAACTCTGATGCAATGCGCTACTTTCTTTCTATGTTAAACTATCCCTCAGGGGATAGTTTGTCATGAGGACGGATGTGATGTTCAATCCCCAGGATACTCTGGATTGCGTCAGATTCTCCGGGGGGATATTGTATCATATCCAACCGGATGATGCCTTTTAGATGAGATTTTTTGCCACGGTACACCGGCGCCAGGGAATCACCAAATCAAACCTTGCTTGCGACCTAGAAGGTAAGCCTTGACCCATGAAAGTGCGAAGAAATAACATCAAGACTGATGTTGAGGTAACAGAGCACCACTTTTAAGATACGCAGACAATTGGTGGCTTAGAGCGCGCTCCAGAAGCTTTGACAAGAAAGATTGGTTTCAAATCGGCTTGAAATTACAAAAGTCCAAGGGATCGATTCAATTTTTTAAGAATTGTGAGTTACCATGATGGCCATTTTAAAACACTATTATAGTGCAGTTTATTATTGACAAACGCTTTGAATCACCGTTCTCTTTCAAGATCGTGTCTGCTGTGTGTGCAGCTTCTTCGCACTAAGCATGCGACTATGGATCCACGCCGCGGATCAGCTGTCACGAGATGCTTGTGGATTGCTCTCCAGAACACTTGTTTGTATCTTTGCGGCGCGACACTCGTCGTCAAACCATGCGTCAGATGGTCGCTGAAGAAGCGACGGAACTCTTGGTGCGCAACAAGCGTGACATGCGAGCAGCGCAGACAGCGTAACGTCATACTGCGTGATCATCGTTGTCGTAATGTCTGATTCGGTGGCGGCGATCGCCAGTAGTTGAGTCATAGAGACATCACGACAAAGAAAGGTGAGCGCGAGTTCATTGCGGAACGAGTCGAGGTTGAAGTGCTCCAGTCCCGACACTCAACCGAGTGATAGACGGGGACAGGGTCCAAGGCGTTCAGGGTCCACGGCATGCAGAAGTGGTAAGACATCCCCAGATCCCACACCACCGGTGTCCTATCCACCGCGCCCTCTCATGTGATGACAACGTCCTGCAGCCCCCCCACCTGATATTCCATTCGACGCTACGCAACCTCAGATGAATTTGAATGTCTTGAAAATGCAGGCATTCATAGGATGCGTCAATCGGATTGCAGATGTAGATAGCAGCGCCATGGTTTATGTAATCCATGCTGTCCTTTTCGGCATTAGCCGCGATCGCACTTGCTTGATAAATTACGTTGTACTTGAGTTTGCGCGGTCTACCTATTGTAATTCATTGCATTCCGAGCCCTCATGTCATGTTTCGCATAGTAAGAAAATATCCAAACCACGATCTCACATTAAACTGTCTGTCCCCTCTGTCTTATTGCGAGCTGGACAAATGTTCAAGGTCCTACAGCTGAGCGCACGATGAGGCTGAACGGCATGGCGAGTGATCGCAGGGTAAACAAGATTATTGACATTGCTCGAGTGTAGGCTTACGGTAGGCAGGCCAAACTGCTGATTCAAGCCAACAAGAGAGCGCAGGCTTTGGCCAATCCAAGCAGCTGATTGCCCAGTCACTAACCGGTCCACCTATGACTGTTCTGCCTATACATCTCCGCCCTGCTTGCGGCCGCGTAGGTGCAGTAGGCTGTGTTCCAGCGACGATTCTACATGAAAACCAAATGACGCCAGGCATCGCCTATCGAGGGCCTGACCTGGCTTTCGTATTGGTGTCCCAAATATTTGGGCATAGTATTATAGGTCTAATAGCATAGTATATTAGGTCTAAGTAATCGTACTGTTGTAAATTTGTTGTTTTGGTGCCCCCTATTGGATAACTGGCATTCTCAATCAGAAGTGGTTGGTGTTCCCGGCTTAATTTAGGGTATAAGTGTTAATTAGAGTCAAAAAATGACAAAAACTGCAAAGAATCGCTTGGAAAATGTCCATCAGCACACCCTCTCCCCCCCTTCGCTTGCGAGTTCTGCTCAAAATGAAAAGTGTTGAGGCAAGGCAAAGTACTGTGGCATTCCCCAAGAAATGGTGGCATTCCCGTAGCACTCCCAATAAAAAATTCACCGCCCCTGCTGTTTTCATTTAGTCTATCCAGGGTCGAGTTGGTAGGCCGCAACCTACCGCTCACAGTCCACAGCGCATACAGTTCACGCAGCCTGAACTGACGAGTAGCCCTTATCCCGCTCAGAATTACCGCTTGATCGTTACGCATCATTTTCTCAATCCACAAAAGAGATAGTTTTTCTAGCTCGAAAACCATTGGTGCAAGCGCAAAACGTTAATTAGTTGTTTGTATAGATGCAGAAAAGCCAGCTCAATCTATCTATGTGCCCAATTCCGACGTAAAACAACCGTTCAGAACCGCTGCAAACCGTGCTGACATATACAGAGGTGCGGAACACATGCAGACAGGTCAGGCAGCTACTGCAAACACCAGTCAACTCGATCAACTCGCCAGTCAAGAAGCTTTTGTGTTATTCTGGAGGCCTTTATGCTACTCCCCGGGGCCCAGTGAGTCTCTCCGGGACTCAGGGAGACCCTGCAAAGCCTAGGGCTCTGGGAGCTCTGCTTTTTCATCATCACTTTTAGAATGTTTGATGTCATACCCTCCGGAGCTTCCTGGGGACAAGGGGCACCTTAGGATTCCTCCAGAATGCCTCATTGGAGAGGCATTCACGAGGCCTCACGAGGGAGAGGCAGGGCCAGAATGCCCATTTAGAAAAGATTATCCTATTTAGGATTCTACATTAAGATCTTCCATTAAGAAAAGATTATCCTACCCAACATAACTCAAATATCTCCAACATACCAACATGGACTTAAATCACAACACTCCATAAATGCAGTTCTTCACAATGTAAACAAAACTATAATCAAAGGCTTAACGAGAAAAAGCCAGACTCACGCACTATACTTATGGCGCTGGACGTGAGTAAAGCCTACGACACTGAACATCCATACACTCATCAACACACAAACACACTCACGTTTTGTGGCCGTTTACCCTGTTTACGTGCGCCCTGTTTACTCAGGGATAGGCCATTTGCAGCCATGGCCACTCGCCCTCCACTTTATCCCATCCGTCGCATCCTCGCGTCTCAATTTTCTAGCTTTCATATTTTTCTCTGTCTAGCTTTTCCACATTGTTTCCGGTCTCCCTATACGTCTCTTCCCAGCTACCTCATAATCCATACATTTCCGCAGCCAATCATCCGGTTCCTTGCTCAAAGCATGCCCTAGCCATCTCAGTCAGTGTCTCTTTACGACCTCTCCCACTGTCTCCAACCTCGTTCTAGCTCTCAGGTCGGCACTATCCTATCTCTCTTTCAATGATACTCCACTCATCCACCTCACCATTCTCATCTCTGTCCGCTCAAATTTGGCCTCTTGATCGGCCTTCATTGCCCATGTCTCACTACATTATATCAACGTACTTCCCACACATGCTTCATATACATTTAATTTCAGCTTCAGCGATATATACTTTCCAATTAGAATTGGTGAGACCTCTCGAAAATTTCACCATGCGCATCCTGTCCCCATCACCGAGGCAGATTCTACACCTCCATTGGCGTTCATCATATCACCAAGATAATAAAATTTTCCTACTCTTTCAAATGTGTTCTCCCCTACTTTCAATTCCCTGGCACTCAGCTAAACGACACGTTCTGCACACAGACCCTGTGTTCAAGTTGGCAAGTCTACCTTTTACACCACTGAATCGCTGATGTATCCAA
>JAQIWG010007409.1:0-12356 GCA_034695025.1 Chamaedrilus cognettii
TCTCGCTCGCATTCTTAGGGGGGAGTCATAATTTTAGGGGGGCAATTGCTTCCCTTGGTAACAACCTAGGGGGGATGTTAATTCGGGGGGGGGGGGGTACCCATAACCCGCGATCCAAATAGCGCGAGCTCTGGCAATAATGCACATTGTGCACACCTCGAATACGTCAACGACGCGTAGAACACTGCGAGGCGTGCGGACGCGTGGGCCTGCAGTATGCGGGTTGTGACTACAGTCTACATGTATGGTCCTAGCATAACCACTGCAGCTTTGTTACTGTCGGTGAAGTTCGTCACTATAGCAGGAATCTTTATCAACTGTAGTAGTAGTGTGGATATATTGAGGCTGCGTGGTCTGTAAGTCTCCACGGTATGCTTGCAGTGCCACGACTCGCCAGTCGCGCTGGCTGAGTATTTCGTCAATGGACAAACTGCGCTCTTGTTGTGCGTCTCGAGTACAATTGTGCTGGTGTTAATGTAAGTACATTGCCTCTACAAGTTAATACTTTCAATCGTCGGCTCGATTTCATTAGGGCGCGTCGATTACACAATAAAACAGCGTTTGAAGAACGGTTGCTTAACAATAATTGTTAGGGCCCAGCAGTCTCCTCATTGGGAGAAGGCTGCTGGGCCCTTCGCAGGACCCAGCAGCCTTCATAGACATTCGCAGCCTCCTCATAGGGCCCCGCCTCCTCATTGGACACAAATACGAAGAGAAATACATTTTAAAAAGCAGTAGGCGTACAGAGTGAACTTACATACATGTAAATCTTATCAAGCTAGTCTATTAGTTGAACGTTGAACACGCATCAGAAGTATATTCTCAAGATGCTAAGGGGGATTATTTTATTCACGAGTGAGCAGTCAGCAACTGATCATCCAGTAGTATAGACCTACAGTGTAACATAAACAATACAATACTACAGTGTAACATGTAAGTGTGCAGTGTAACCCGCAGTGTACTCTCGATGAAAGCTTTATTCGAGCCCGAGCTCTGACGGAAGTGCTTGACAATTATTCTTCAAACGTGTTGCCCGCTTCGGCTAGATAAACTTAATCGTGGGCTGCTGTGCAAAATAAACTGAAGAGCTTAAGAACTGTAGTCGCCACTGTGTGAAATGCTGTGAAATGTAGAGAATTAGCCTGAAATTCGAAATTTAAGAACTTCGGTAAGTGCAAATGTTCCTCGTTAGAATTATATCGTACCGTATTCTAATATGCTACGAAATGTATAATGTAGGTTATGACTAAATTAGACCGTGCACGTGTAATCTCGGACGATTTTTGCATTGACGCGTCTTATATCAGAGATAATTTGCAATACTTCGTCCAAAGGATACAACAGACCGAAGTCTTTAACTGCATGTATTCAGAATCCCACGAAAACACCCAGAATACTGAATATGGCGAATAAATGTGGTTCACGGCCCGACCTTCGATATCTGAGCAGCAGAGAAAGTTCATTGCCCGCCAGTTCCCCCGCTGTGACCGCGTCGCCGGATGTTGAAAAGCGGAGCGGAGCCATGCGCCGCCGGGAGCCGACCAGCGCTGTGCGCAGGAGAAATGAACGGGAACGAAACCGCGTCAAACAGGTACATGAATAACTAGGCGTATGGGTCATGAAGGATGTTTGGAACCTTATTAAAATGGCTAGAAACTTGCAACAGGCCTGGTCATCAATCAGATCGTGTGAAAATGAGAGTATGCCTATTCAAAGGATAACAGCCTACTATGAAGATGAGCCTGAGGCTGAGCGTCAAATTGTGTCTGGTGAGCGTGTGAACAGTGCACATGCGTACATAATATAGAGGCATGGGTATAGCAGTTTCAGAGAATAATTATTATTGTTGCGTCAGTTCTCGATGTGTATTAAAATGTATAACTTTTTCGCGTATGAGTATTTGCCGCAGTTAACCTATCGTCGTGACCATCTTTCGGATTTTTAATCTAAAATACTAATGGAGGCGTGCATAGTTTAAATTCTATGCACAGCATACGTTGTATTTGCACGGTGTTCTTTCCGTTACTACAGGTTAATCTCAACTTTGATCGCTTGAGGCGCCACATCCCAGCGGTCGCGAGAACGAAACACCTGAGTAAGATGGACACACTGCGCTCCGCCGTCTCCTACATCCAGTACCTCAGGGACCTGCTCGACTCAACAGTCATTGATCCTAGAACCCGACCTGACCTAAAACTCATTGCCCAATCAGGGCTCTCTTTGATCCAAAGCACTGGTAATGACGCAAGCAGCAATGGGTTCGATCCAACAATTCAACAAGCGATGGCGGATTTATCGCAGTTTTGCACTACAGGATCAGGCATCTGTGATATGAATGAATCCTCTCAGGTGTATGCTGAGGCAGACGTTTGTGAGACTCTTTCACAGATGTGTAAAAAGCGCACTGCAAATATTTCATTGCACGTTTATTCCAATGAAACGAACATGTGTGAAGGAAACGGACCCACGCATTTTCAAGCATACCACAAAACCAACACCGGAGTGCTCGCCCAATTGAGTCAATTCTCGGACGATGGTTCGCCACAGGAGCAACAAGAGATGAACTTCGACAGCAGCCTTTATTCGTCGACACAGCATCTAACGTGGAATACTGAGGCAGAGCACGAACGTTCCCACTCCAACAGCTACGCACGGGCGGAGGAGGAAGAAAAACTTCAGGATAACTTACGACAGTTAACAACGTGGCTTATGCAGTAATTCGTGATCTTGTACGACAGTTAACAACGTGGCTTATGCACTAATTCGTGGAAGGATTATAACTTGCCTGGAGTCCGCTCTACACCGATTCGGTCATGTCCATTTTTCAAAAGCAGTAGACAAATGCGATTTTTAATAGCGGTATCTAGGTAGCTAGATAGGCCTATGCTAGCTGTAACTAGCAGAGAAGAAACATGATTATCTTCAAAACTACATTTGAATTCATTGACATGTGAGTCGAATTTGCTGGTTTTCCTTGTTAATTTCCACCATTCACTTGCTTTAAAATTTGACTGACTCTGTGGTTTCGAAGGTGCTCTTTGACTTTACAATCGACTGCATCTTAGAGGAGAAGAGAGTTATTACTATTGTATCATTTAGATTTTATTGCAAGCGGCGGGAATTGCATAAGGCGGCAAGTTATATTTATCAGAGCAATTACTTCTCTAACCCAAGTTAACATTTTTCAAACACCCTAACAATGCATTCTTCGTTTCTTCGCTGATGTCTAATGTCGTTTTTGGACCGCCTTTTACCTTCAACGGCAATCTCGACTTTTTTATAGCCGCAAAGAGCGCACTAAAAACAATTTTGTCTATTTGTCTACTCGCTACCGTGACGGTTGGAACCATTCAGCACTGCGAGCAATGGAGTTATTAATTGACTGAAACCCACGACACACACGCTGCGATGCTGACCGCGTTCTAAAGAGCTTGAATGGGACTCACAAAGCGTGTAGCACTTATCTGACGACCATCTCTCATTCACAGCAATATAGTCTACGACTTCGTTGTTTGACATACCGAATGCAGTCGTGTGTCGAGTGATCGTGAATTAAATTCAATCGAGATGGGTTTAACGCGGTAGTGCTTTGGGCGATAAAAGGCAAGATGAGCGATAAAAGGAGAGATAGACTCATCAAGTGTCAGCGTCACATCATGCCGGCTGCAATGGCGGGTTGAAAAGCTTGCCCGTTCGGGTTCGGTTGCTGCTTAGTTCTTGTCTGGTGTGTGTTCGTGTATTCGGCCTAGTGCGTGTGTGGTTTAAGGACGCGAGACTTGGACATACATGCGACATGTCCGGATAGATTTGACGAACAGATATGTTTCATATGCATGCGAAGCTAATGCACACGTGTAAGTTCTTTGAAAATTTATTTTCTGATGCGTCGTCCACAAATTGAGTCCATACTAATATATATACTACATAGGCCTGCGGGTAGTAGGCCTAGGTTTAATTTTTAAAATATCAAGTGAGACCTACGGTACTATTTGAACGTACTAATCGATACGCTGATCGTGGAACGTGGTCTTGCCGACTGATGATTATTATTATTAACATCTGCATTATTAGTACAAGTTTTTTTGCAAAAATGCATGCGAACTGTTATGCTAACAGAGTGCAGCGCAGTTTAGAACATTGCTTAGACATTACTAAAAACGTGTCGCATTTTTAGTTTTCTTTCAAGTGATTTGTTGCGGTTTAATGAATTTGTAGCCGTACGCCTCTGGGGTTTAAAAAAAGCAATTATGTTGCGCGTGATACGTTCGTATGTCGCCTTGAAATTTAGTTATAAAGCGTGTCGGCGTCATTAAATTTAAGAGCCTGTAGCCGCTGGCTTTCAGCAGGCTTAAGAAAGCTTATGACAAATCAGCAGTAATGATTTACGTTGCATAAATAGTGAATTAACAGTGCTTAACCCTGTGAATTGCCAAATTTAACGTTGAAATTAACCCATTGCGTATTTTTGCGCCAACATGATTTTTGCTGCAAAACTAATCACCAAGGCCACCGGCAGGACGTTCTAAGCTAATGCCTCACTTTAAATGATCACATTTGAAGAACCGGACTTAACTATTTAGCAAACCGATTTAGTTTATAAAAATTTATCTACTGTAGCATTTCTAGGCAGTAGGCACAAACTGTAAATATTTAGAGAAAGCAATGATTTTATCAAAACACATGTAATTTGCAATTAAATATATTGAATCAGTCTTTGGACAGAGTGCGTGTGATCACTGTTTTAGTTCATTCATCTTTCGATTGCGTTTTATTTTTATATTTGCTCGAATCAGGAGTTGTGAGACTTTTTCCCTCGTCACCAGCTGAGAAACTACTATCCAATGAACCTGGCTGGTCTGGAATTAGAGACAAGAAACGCTGCAGTCCAACAGTTTTGCCATCTTCGTCATTCTCGTTTTCTCCATCATTTGTGCTCGAATCCTCGCCCAGATTACCTTCTATTTGTTTAATAACCTCTTTCTCACTCGCATTTGGATTTGTATTTATATCCTGTCCTGGCGTTTTCGTATTGGAGTGATGTTCTTCAATACTGCCCTCAGTTTTTGCTACAGCATCACCTTTCTCCTGAACACTGCCTAATTTCTTTTCCCCCAAGTCCATATTTTCCATGTCAATTTCAGTTTTCTGCGTCGACTCTTGACAATCCGTCTGTTCATAGTCCTTTACACCGCTGGTATTTTTCAAAGTCTTTTCTGTATTCTGAGTATTATCATTAATATGTTCAACGTTTTCTTGCACGTTGGCACATCCGCCTTCCAGCTCAATTTTCACATCTTGTTCACTTACGGGCTCATTTTCTGAATTTACTTTTTGTTCCTGAAAGCTGAAAACTTCCAAAGGAACTTTATTTGATCGATCCTCAGCGGTGTTGAGAGTTTCTGTTGAGCTCGTGCTCGGGTCCCCAATGTCCTCGCTCCCAGCGTCAGCTACTTGCTGGAGTGTCAGAGGCTCCGGACGATCTGACAATTCTTTCCTGGAATGATCAACCGCAAAGTTTTTCCTGAGCTGGTCACTCTCTGCTGTCTCCTTTTCGTTCCCATCTTCAATTTGCTCTGTTAAGTCCTTTGCTGATTCTACACCAGAGCTCTCAATAATAATTTGTTTATCTACTTCTGTTTGCTCTGTGTCTAAGCTTATCAGCGGTTCTTCCGAACCTGGCGTTGCTATAGCTTCCTGCTTCGATTCATCGGCACTATCGTTTGATATTTTCTCCGAAATGAAATTCTTCACCCGCTCAAAAATACCGACTTTTGATGAAGATTCAGGACCTAATTCGATCGTATTGTCCGAGGAGTCTTCCACTTCAGCCGCTATAGCCGAATCCGACTTGCTTAACTGGCTTTGTGTCAGAGGTGGCGCCGTCTGTTTATCCAACAAATCTGAGACGCTTTGTGAAGACGTCAACTTGGCACTCATTTCATCAAGCTCATCAGTGCCAGTTACATCTGGCAGACGATCTGGTCTCAATGAATCCATTTTTGCAGCCAAATCCGAACCGACACTGCCATCTTTAGCGTCACTGATGTCCATATTAGAGTTCCCTTCTTTGCTCGATCCTGTCGTCCCCATCCCTGACTCTGTTTCTGAAACACTATCAGATGTGGCCGCGTTCAAATTTTCAGCTCCGATGACGTCATTGTGAGAAAGGGCAGTTTTGAGAAGACTTGCTTTTCTGTCGTCGCCCTGTACGTCGAAGACAGATTGAGATCGTTTGACTGGTTGTACGGTGTCGAGAGATCCTGAGAGCTCCTTCTCCGATGTTTTCAGCTCCAATGTTGATATACTCTTTTCGTCAGCGGCACCGCTCGCGCCAGGCTCCTGCATTGACAAGTCTCCACGTGAAAGGCTCATCTAAATACTGTATTTAGCTTCGTGTAATAAATTTGAGAGTACAATCATTAGTTAAAATATAACACGCATGCTAGCATACAATTAAGAGTTTTGATCAAAAAATTATTTTGACGTCCCAGATATTGATTCAGATCTATCACATTTAAAGCGCACATCTCTCAACAAGTCAACAGCATGTGTTCTTTGATGAAATTGACGAAAATTATGCTATAAAGATGATATTGCCCATCATGGAAACTATGCAAAAATTCAATTGGCACAAATATTTTCATTCAAAATTGATTGACTACTATAATTCATATTTTCAATGGCCCACCAGTAGCAAACTGCCAATTTGATCAACGAAAGTTGAGAGTTACCTTGGCTGATTCGTTCTCATTCGGCTTCACACGCTTCATAATTGATTCCAGTTTCTGAAACAGAAAGACAACAAAATTAGTAGTTAGCAAGATGCAGTAGTTTAGTATGCATACTAAACAGTCACTACCAAACCAACAATTAATCAGAAATAGGGCAATGATTATAACAGTTTTAGCCTGCCCTCCGATAGCAAAAATTCAATGCAAATTTGTAACAGGCTAACGAAAATGGTTAATTTGTTGTCATATCCACCTTTTTCCGAGCATTTCTCTCTTCGTCATCCTTTTTCGCCTTCTCCTGACGCTCCTTGTCGCGCTGTTCAGCCTCCACCTTGGCTTTGGCGTCGGCTACTTCCTTCTGAAACGTCAGTGAAATAAACAAATGTAATACTACATACTTGGAATGGATAGTTTTCAATTATATATAGCCTAAACCTAATCTTGTACATTTTTCACTGTAGGATAATTTGCGAATAATTTACTAGGCCTATGCCATTTGATGATGCATTTGATTTAGCCTATGCGGCTACATCCTGGTTAGGTAACTTTTCTGTTCTGCACTCTGATAATAAATTGAACCTTAATAAAGCACAGATGATCATCTAAAAATTAAACTTTAAAGTAACCCAGAGCATGCAGTTAATGTACCTCCTTTGCCTCTAACTCCTGCTTCTCTTCGTGAGCTTTCTGCTTCACCAATTCTTCCTCTTCATTCTTCTTGGCCTTCTCTTCTTCCTGCTTTTTTTTTTCTTCTGCTCGAACTTTGTCTTCCTCCAGTTTGTGGAGACGCTCGGTTTCCTTCTGTTCATCAGCAATGCGTTTACGTTCAGCGGCCTCAGCTCTGGAAATAATACAGCGCAGCTCGAATGTATATAGTTGGCATGCATGTAGTTTATAGGACGGAGGCGTGTAGTATGTATTTATGCAATACGGTCGGCAAACTGTACATGCAGTTCTAAGTATATGCACACCCAGGGTCTATGGCTTAGAACGGAAATAACGGATTCAATAAATCAATATAAATGCCAAAAATATAATTTGCATTATTAATACCGCACCAGTGTATTATGTATAAGACCGCCAGAAGTAGTTGAATGCAATGACGCAAAACATTTGACAAGGAGCTCTCTTTATTATGAAAAGAAATCTCCATCAGTCCAGTGTTACCACTCACAGTTTCTGCTCCTTCAGTTTCTGCTCCTCCTCTGCGTCCTTCAGCGCCTTCTCTCGCGCCATCTTGCGCTGCAACTGCAGCTTCGTCTTGTAATCGTCCGCTCCCACGGGCTCCACGCTCCCCAGAGCCCCCCCGGCCTCGGCCGTGGGCCTAGGGTCCTTGGCCCCCGGGGCACTGGGGGCCCCTCGGGGGGCTGGGGGAGCGGAGAGGCGAGCCGCGGCGGAGGAGGAGGGGGCGGAGGGGGGGGGGGAGGGTGGGGTGGGCTTCTTGGATAGCGGCTGGGGTTTTTGCTGAAAAATGAAAAACTTCAGTTGTGTCTTAGATATTAGAACAATCATGGCTGTGTGTATGCCAATAATGTTCAATAGCATAGTGCATTATTACTGCATACAACATAATTATATTGTTGCCTCAAAAAAAAAAAAATGTCCGTAGAATTATTTTCTTTTTGTAAAAATAATAAGTGGTTAAAATTTTTTTTGCTAATGTTGCTATTATTGCTAAGAAAGATTTTATTTTGCACATTTTCAGTTAAAATATTGTGTACTCTAATTTGAATTCGACACGTATTGTGTAGTAATAGCCTACAAACTAAATACAAAATTTAACATTGCAAATCAGTTGCAAAGTGTTTGTGTGTCGTACCTCTTGTGGCTTTGAAGCTTTTTCTTCGCTTTTCGACTCTTTCTTCACCAATTCCTTGCTCTCCTTCGGCTTCGAGGAAGATCTCGGTTTGTTCCCTTTTCCCGCCGTCTCCCCCTCGATTGGTTTCGTCTTGGTGAGTTTCTTGAACGTCAGGTTCTTGACATCCTTCTCCGCCTTCGTCTCCTTCACCGCGCGTGCTGACGTGTCTACAGACTTCTGCTTCTTGGGCGCTCGCTTGGTGGATTTGACCTGAGACTTCTCGGCGGTCTGGGACTTGGACCGGCGCGTCTCGGGCTGAGCGCTCGTTGATCTCTGGGATGTCTTGCGCTCCCTAGACGGTGCTTTTTTTGTCGTCACACCTATACATGTATGTCATATGCACTTTGTTTAAAATTGATATTTATTATATATGTGATAGTTTGAAAACAAAGGGTAGCCGACGATGAAGCAACGTGTGTCATGATCATTAGCGCAATCAATTTAATGCTAGGTCGATATAAGTAATTTTTCACGAGCATAAAATCAATAATGCGTGTCACTGAAAGGAATAATGATTGATAGATGACAAAGACTATTGTAAATTAATCATTTATATCTGTTATTGTCAACAATAACCTACTATCTGCCTACTACAACACTGCTACACCGCCATGCTAAACAAATGCGAAGTATAGCAGCATTAGATAAAACATTTATCAGTAAAAAATTGTCGCATTCAATTACAATACTAAAATCACTGAGACCTGTAGTTCTCATTTTCGCATCGCTCGACTTTGACTTTGGTTTGGTAACGTTGCCTGGAGGTCGCAGTGTCGAGGTGTCCTGACGCTGTATAGGACGCGAAAGTCTCGAAAGTCTCTCACTCGCCTTCTCGCTCTGTTTGCGCGTCTGACCAGGCTTGCAGTCCACGCTCTTCGAACGGTTGTGAGACTGCGGCGAAACGGATCCTACAAAATAGGAACTGTGCGGTAAATTAATGTGCTCATAAAAATTAATCAAGGACAAGCAAGCTTACTAGAAAGTTTAATTCTTTGCTCTAGTCGATCCTCGACTAGAGCATTATTGACCGCACACTGGCATTATGAGTCATATTATTATATACCCACTTCTAGATTGTTTGGATAAAGTAGCCTATGCTTTTTACCCACTAATCCTAAAAGAATATCAAATAGAATACAATAGAATATCAAATTTAGCATTGAAGCATAGATATACCTACATTTTTATAATTGTACACTCACCGTTTATTGTGCAAATATTCACAAACTTCTGAAAGCGCCACTGATTTTATTCATTAATAATATTATTAATTTAGCAGATACCATAACAATTTAGCTCTGGTTTGATAAACATCAAAAAGTATAACTTCTGAAATAAAACTTCAAGTTTCTTACGAAAAAAGACATAGAAGAAAAATTCAGTTTTCAAATCAAAATGTTCCTAAAAACACTCCCTTTCTTGTAAACTAACCGGTTTACCATAATTTATATTTCTGTGCCATAATTAAGCGACATTAAGCGTGCAGCTAATCTTCATTTGACGCACTCGTACAAATAATCAGGTGCTACTGCTTGCGATCTGAAGTTGAAACTAAGGTTTTCACACGACTCGCACGGTCCTTAAACTCCCCAAACCACCAAACCGCTTCAAGGAGCAGCAGCTAGGGACTGACGGTAGCGGGAGCAGAAGGCCTGGTGAGCCTCCTGCGTGCTGGCCGGGCGAAAGATGCGCGTCTGGTAGGCGACGGTCGGCAGGAGGTAGGTCGTGTTGCGACCCATCACGCTGTGAGGCCGGCGCGGGTCTGCCGCCCCCACGCCCAGAGACAAACCTGGAGGGGATAGTTCAAGGAAAGTTTACAAATGTTGCTCATAAATTTCTCATCCCGCGCACTAAGATTCAAGCAAATTAAATTTTATGTATCTCAGTTTGCATGACATATTTTTGGTGAGTTACCGTACACGTGCACTATACATACATACATACAGATTAGAAGTGTGCAATATTTTATTTATAACTGCACGCACAGTGCCACAGATCATGTTTTAGAATGCACATTCTGTGTAGAAACTGCAAAACTAAAATATGCTCTGAAATCTGCAACATCGCGTCGGTATACATGTGGTGAAAAAAGGTGACGTCATAACGTCAGTCTAGTTACTGTATTCGATTTTAGTCACGTATAGCGGACGTAGAACAACTTTAGCAAATTTTGATTGTTTTAGAAACAAATTGGTTGCACTCTGCACATGTATACGCCAAAAATAGAATCACATAAGGCATTTATTTGCATCCTTTTTGGAAAAAGCGTTATAAATACTTTCTCATTGCTTTCAATATTTAAAAATAGTTTTCCATGGTAATTAAGTGTACAATCTCGTGATGCCTATAGCTGTTAGTGACACGTGTTACTGCATGGCGTGACTGCTTAGAGAGCACAGGCTGCAACAGCGCAAGGAATGGATGATCAAGCGATCAATGGAAAGACCAATAATCTCTGCAGCAGCTACACGCTGTCACACCTGTGCATACAAAGCCTCTGCAGACCTCAACAGCTGCTGCTGCATCTGCAGCCAGATTTAATATCGACGGCAGTCAAAACGATCTGAAGTCTAGCAATTGAATTATTGCGACAAGGCTTGCAGCACTCTGAGCCGCGGCATAGGCTGCATGCAAGTACTGTTACAGGGACACATTATAATTTCAAAATAGGCAATCGTATTGCTTTAGCTATCAACATTACAATGCCAGGCCCATAGGCAAATTAATGTGTGAGGAGTATACTTTTATAGATTTTAATTTAGTCAAAGAAAATTTCACAAGAAGTTGCAAGCTCTACAGTCTACAGTGTATCATTATGTGCAAGCAGCTAGTTCGCTGATCAAAATTTGCCAAAAAATGATGAGAAGCATGTTGCAATAAAAATAATGTTAATAATTTTACGCTGCATTTATTCGGGCACTGAGCATGCACGAAACAGCTTTTTATTTACCAATCTGCTAGCTAATTTATATCAGCCCACTCCGGCATTCAAACGGCATACCTGGCGATCGGCTGACGTTGTTGTCCGCGGATCTCGACATTATCTGCAACTTTCGATCCTAAACAGCATTTTCCTTTAAATATCATTAAGTTGTTCTAAACGCAACATGAAGCGTTTGAAAATACGAGTCTGTAATAATCAGTTTAATAAAGCCGAAGCTATACAATCAATTCCTTTAATAATGTCTTAAATAATCCTGACATCGTCACGGACGAGCGAGCATCTGGCTCATGCTACACCGATTAATAATATTTGCAACCATTACAAAGCTATAGGATATCTGTAGATCTGCTGAAAAATGCGCCACCTTTGAGGCAGAGTTACATTGGATGCCCAACGTCGGATTTCTAGCCCTGTTCCCGAATCCGACATTGAACTTGACGTTGTCTGATCCTTCAAAATAGAAATACATGTGTTCCCGTGCGGTGTTTCAGAAACACGCGTGTTCGAAACTTGGCTGGGAATCCGACGTTGAACACGCAATGTAACTCCACCATTAGACTTATTGAATTGAATGACCCATAACGTGCATAGGCCTAATTTTTTTTATAACTGAATAAATTATGACAGCAGTTTGCAATTTGACTTTCTCGATGACTGAAAATTGACCTGGTTGCGATTCCGACGACAAATTCACATTCATTCGATATATTCATTCATTCGATATATTCCTTCATTCGATATATTCATTCATTCGATATATTCATTCATTCGATATATTCATTCATTCGATATATTCATTCATTCGATATATTCATTCATTCGA
>JAQIWG010007410.1:0-12354 GCA_034695025.1 Chamaedrilus cognettii
GGCGTCGGGGTCGGCAGCGTCTGCAGCGGAAGCTCTGAAGCGAGTAAAGTATGCGGAACTCACGACCACGTACAGCTCGCGCCGGTCGCCGTGGAGATGCTGGGGACTTGGGGGGCGGATGCGTTGGCGCTCACCGCAGAGCTGGGAGGACGGATCGCTACTCTAACAGGAGAAGCGCGTTCAACTTCGTTCCTAAGACAGCGTCTTGATCCAACGGGATCTATCCAACGGGGTCTCTATCCAACGGGGCAGCCCAGTCGCGATTCGGGGCACACTGCCGGGGGAAGATCACCTGGGTCCGGACTTGAATGACGTTGTTCTGTAGACTTGGATTTTAATAACATTATGCACGCATCGAGTTGATTCATGTGATTATTTTATATTTTATCAATACAGCCTATTATTTATTGAAGACTTTGTAGAGGTCAAGGATTGTAGAGTATTTCGCTGTTGTCATGCATGACCCTTTTGAACAGTATCAAATTAAATGAATGAATTTGCTCGATTTAAAAAAATAAAATAAAAATAAATTGAAATTCATATTTATTGAAGCAAATGCACAGGCCGCATGTTTGTCAAATTCCCTATCTTATGGTACAAATTACAAACGAAAGCGATGAATATTCAAGGAGAAAATCCATCTTCCTTAAACTTTCCTATCTCTCCCGTGTTACAACAACAACAACAAGAACAAGACTGTATTCTGGCACGCCAGTCCTATATAAGTGTTACCGTGACCACGGTAACTCGATATGGTGAAATGCCTATGCAAGATGTGTCTATGTAGTAGCTATAGATTTTAGTCTAGATGAAAATACTTATTTACGCAGGCTATAATTTAAGCTTCGTAAATTTATCGCTGGTTTTTCGTGTATGTTGCTAATCAAATTCAATAATAAAGATTTGTAGTTTAACTAATTTTATTAGCTGTTTTATATCGTCATAAATCGCCCAAGGGATCACACATAGTCTTGCTGTTGAGTCATTAAAATACAAAAGATGATATTATGCGCTTTTACACAAATGATATGCCAATAGAATGTAGCAGTATAAATACTATATTTTAAAGGGTTATTTGAAAAGTGTTTAATGCAGGCACGCAGCATGTATTCATCATTTAATTAAGATGTCATAATTAATGAGAGTGCGTTGTTCATCTTGTGGTGTTGCTTTCACGAGCTGACATTACAAATTTTGTGAGGTGATCAAGGATTATGATTCGCGATTTGACTAATCGCAGCATTATTAATACAGTCTAGTATCGTTTCTACACAAGGTAGCTCATGTCGATTGCTTGCTGATAGAGCCACACGTGAACTGAAAGTTGAAATCAATGTTACCACTCGTCGCATTGTTGGATCTTTATTGAAAAAATTATATTTGCAGCATTGCAAATAAAATTTGTATTTGATTCACAAAAGGGGTCATTGTTCGCAAATCGCGATGCAAATCCTGATAAATTCAGGCCTCTATATGGATCACTGATTCTCACCAGCGCTAGCAGGACGAATATGATGAGGAAGCCTCTCCCTAGCGTCGTCTGCGGCGAGATATCTCCATAGCCAATCGTTGTCAAGGTGATAAGCACGAAGTAGAAAGCGGCACCGAATGAAAGTGGATTTGAGTTTTCGTAGTTGTTAAACGGGTCGCCATTATTTTCCAGCTACAAACAAAATGAGACAAAATACTTCTTCAGCAAATTTTAATACAGGCATAAAATATAGTATAGGGTGGCCAGTTAAGCCTGAACGATTTTAAGGCACAACATAAAGTCGTTCAGCTTTAACATACATTAACAATGAATACTGGCTAATAACATAATATAATAAGCATAGACTAATAAGAAAAAAGACATGTGTCAAAGTAGCCTACCGTAGGCTATTAATACTACATCTAAAAATAAAATTAATTGGGCTGAATCTTGAACACCACCAAAAAATTATGAGAATTGTAACAACTTCCTTACCGTTCCTTTCAACCATGCATATTTTGCATGAAGTTTTACATGTAATTTTACATGTAATTTAACATGCAACCGTATTAAGGCTAGTTTTCATGCATGCAACTGTGACAAACAAAGATTTGTGAATACATTATTTATTACAGAATGTATATTGTAAATATTAATACATATTGTAACAATTTTCTAATTTAACGGAAAGTTGTCGACCGTTGTCATGACAACAGTGTTTTGCTGTGTGTAAAACTGGATCGGCATTAAAACGCTATTTTGAATTCCTTAGCTGGATTGCATGCAAAATTACATGAAACCTGACTAATGGTTTCGTTTTTTGTGTTTATGTTTCACTGTATTCATGTTTATCTAATTTGACGTTTGATCGCTAGAAATATGTTTTTTTCTTCACATTTGTTTCTTCGGAGTGTTCATTTGTATGTTACTCTTGTCTGGTTACTTTTGCTTATACGCAGCTACTTGATGTGGAATTGTAACTGAGCTGTAGGGGTTAGGTATAGACGCAAGTCTTCTCGGGGATATAATTATCTCTTTTTGCTTAACCTTGTTACTTCATATGCGATATATGTATGTGCCTGTATTTTGCTCCATTGATCCGGTTAATACCTCATTGGTATTGCTGCATTATAGTAAAGAATAAGATAAAAAACGCTTAAAAATAGCGCCATCTTGCTAAGGCATTTGAACTAAAATATCCGACTAAGGGTTAAATCTTGTACACTTCAAACACCATTTTCACAAACCTTGTATTCCTTAACTATATAAGCAAATCGCTAGAAATGCCTTCTACACTGTGGAGATGACCCAACGGACACAAAGTCTCAAAGTCTCAAAATCTCAAAGTCTCAAGGCTGCAAAACCGCCATTACCGCAGCGCTGCAAAGCTGCAAAGCCGCAAAATGAATTTTAACCAAAATATCCAACTTCAGGATATTTTTCATTGTAATACTCTTAACATGGTTGCATGTAAAATTACATGTTAAATTGCATGTAAAACCGCATGCAAAATATGCTTGGTTGAAAGGACAGCTTAAGCGAGCCCCGATCGACATCATTCTTGCATTACAGAGAGTAGCGTGGAGTTTAAAGGCCAACATGACTAAACACAACTGCTGTCCAGTGAATCTATTGTTTTCTTTGACCATTTATTTAGCCTTTTACATGTCACTCTTCTTCTTTGGAGCGGTCCGTATTAAATTATCCTGTGCAGGCGGTTCATTCATGAGCATAAAGAGCTAAACTTAATTTTTAGGGCCATGATAGTGGTCATATTGGCCACGGCATTGGAAACAGTATACGCTAGCCTTACAATAGCTGTTCTATTCATGATTTGGGAGATTTAAAGTTTGTCACCAACAAAAGTTTGTATTTAATTGTTAACATCTTAATTTGGATTTATGCTATTTGCTGCCAATGATTAGGTAAATAAAGGATAAAGCAAGTGACTTGAAAAATATAGAGTATTCCACTCGCATTAGAAACATGGTAGAATTGAAATGACTTAACAAAGAAATATGCACTGTGTAGGCCTGAACAATATCATATACTGTAACAGAAGAATGGATCTGGTTATCATTGCGTTACCGTATTGAAAATAGATATGAACTGCTTAAAAATTGCTTCAGTCACATATAAAACTCTTCAAAATTATCAGCCTTCATACCTGTCCAACCTCATTCTGTCCACCAAACCTGTCCACACATTCTGACCAGAAACTTAAGATCCCTTGACAAATACCTTCTCACCTTACCTGGCATTCGTTCGGCAAATGGCCGACACTCCTTTTCCTTTGCTTCACCTACTGTTTGAAACTCTCTTCCCCTTCCACTGCGAATGTCCCACTCTCTACCGCTGTTCCTCTCCGATTTAAAGACATATTTTTTCCCACCATAGATATTATTATCCTGACGGACACATGGAATAACGGACCCGGCTTTTCAACACTCTTTCTCCTTCCCCTTCGTCCTGGGTTTTTACCAATTACCAATTGATGCTTGCCTATGCGAAGGGAGGTCCCCGATGTCGCCCCTGGACGCCGAAACGGACTCTAAACTCATTACTATTATTATTATAACTGAAAAATACTCCTGCTTCGACATCAAGACAGCTGCTAAAGAAATTATGAAAACCCTAACCCAACTCAAACCTAAACCGGATATGAATCCAAACTAGTCTCAAACTACTGTAACTCTAATTACTCTAAGTCTATGTACATAACACCGTGTCTAAAAATTTAACAACCCAAAGAATGTTTTCTACGGAACACCATAGACATAATCCATTAAATTTTCAACGCATTTATCGGTATCATGGCTTCACATTTTTACCAATTTTACTTGAATTTCATTGAACGATTAAAAAGATTAAAGTAGTCAAACTTGACCTGCAAAAAAAAACGCATCAACCAGTGATTGTCCCAGAACCCCCCCAATGGGGGTGTTTTCCCCTGCCTGGCGTCAAAAAAGCGTGGAGTCTGCTTAATTGTGGTTAACACCTTAAAGATAATAAAAATGAAAACTGAAAGTCTAGTCACGAGAACGTCGTGCTGTGAGTAGCATGCTTACAAAGCCAGAAAGTGCTTACGATGTGAAACATCCCGGCCCCCGCGAGCCAGACGGCCAGAACGGCCGAAAGGGCGCGCACTATCCTGATCCCGTTCCTGTTCTTAAGCACGTGGATCATCTGGAGCATGTCAGGCGTGCGCAGAAGGTGCACAGAGCGCAAGAAACTCAAACCTGTACGCGGCATCACGGTAATGGAAACGTTTGTTTTATGTCATGTAACAGACATTGTAAATGCGAGAAAAATCTACAATATACAGTATGCAAGCTGACTGTAGCACATGATGTCACTCCCTATAGAACACAGCTCTGCTCATAAACTGTTAAACAATTTAGTACAGCGACTGGCGTAGTCGAGTCCTAGACAGCCTAAATATGTATGCTTCAGAGCATTTTAGGCGTGGCCGTAATATTCACAGCCTTAGTAAAGTCAGAAAATTTTAAAAATTAAACCTAGGGTAGATATTTGTATTAAGTGTGGCACAATTTTTCCGTTTCCGACAAGAGAGGACCTATGCATAATAGCACCTATGCACAAGTGTAATAATGTAAAGACGAATTTGCTAAAGATTAATTAAGATGAAGTAGGCCTAATTTATACAAGACAATAATAAATTCTATGGTAACATACAAAGATACTTTCAACAGTGACAACCTAATGTTGAAAGTCAAGGGTTGTAAATTTCAGGATTGTTATAGGCTAGAGAAGAAACTAAGTACGTAAAATACAATTCAGTATCGCAATGTTAAAAAAAATTAAGTGGAACATTTTCTACTTTTAAAATTATCATATTAATAATAGGAATGATATCGAATTTAAAAAAGAAGAACTATAAATAAATTTCATTGTAATGTACTTTAAAAAAAAAATGAGTACAAAATTACAAATAACAAGTTCTCAAGTGCAATATTTCTTAAAAGAAGAAAATGTTTGAATTTGAAATTTTCCACTCAAATCTGTCAACCCAACTTTACACTCCAAAGATCCCTCAAGTGTGAAGGTGACTGCTTGTTGATCCTAGCAGAGTTCGAACACACCGAGCCAGTTACGGTTGTAGTAGAGTCCGACAAACATGGGGGGAATAGTGAAGTGGTCGATGATCGAGTAGAGATCGATCCACATGAGGCACTTGTCAGGGGCGGCCAAGAACTGAAAACAGCATGTCAAGGACGGTCAAGAACTAAAACAAGCACGTCAGGGGCGGTCAAGAACTGAAGTAAGCACGTCAGCGATGGTTAAGAACTGAAATAAGCACGTCAGAGGCGGCCAAGAACTAAAACAAGCACGTCATGGATGTCCAAGAACTGAAATAAGCACGTCATGCGCGGCCAAGAACTAAAATAACCACGTCATGGGCTGACGTGCTCATTTCAGTTGAAGAAACGGCGAGTGAAGGAATATACATCAATATAGAGAAGAGACCATCAAAGAAGACGAATTCCGCAAGATGACGTGTAATGCTACATGATGACGGTAATGATGAATAATCAATTTGCTGACGTGCCTTGATAATGAAGCGGAAGAGTGAGAAGCACATGAGTGAGATCCAGCACACGTGCAGCGTGTCTTCCCCAATCGCCCCACAATTGTCCCGGTCCAGCGCGTTCATCCTATGTACATACACAGGATGAATATGCATGTATATTACAGCACCTTCATCGTCGAATAAAGAAGAGATGAATGTATTTGGTGGTAGTCTTATATATTATGCTGTACGCACGTGCTAAAAATGCATTACAATTAGGTTGATTTACCATGAAAGAAAATAGCTTCTTAGCTTAGATAACGCGACGAACCTGGAGATAGCTGGAATTTCTGCGACTGTACTGGACTGTCGACTCTCAGGAATCGACACATGGGCATTTTGCAGGCATCTTTCAAGTTAGTGTCTGAATCGGTAGCGTGATAACTACACGGATTTATTCATTAGCGAAATTTTAGCCACACGGCAGAAAACCTCGAACGCATCGCAGTCTACCTATGCTGCGATCCTGATCTTGCCATTCTGCCGCACTTAATCAACGCTCATGAGCAGTTAGCGGTCATTGATCTGATCGGATCTTTGCCGTGCAAGCATTCTGATCTGGATCCCCAACCCACATGGCTGCTGAAACAGTGTTCTACTGTCCTTGCTCCGTACTTGACAACCTCTCTTCACGGTTAAGTTTTCATCCAGCACGAAGTGTGCAATTGGTGAACCGACGACGTAAAAGTCATAGACCTCTTCACGTTGGACAGCGACCTGTTCATGAGCTCACACGTCAGCAGAACGAATTGCTCATGCTTCTAACAGCTACGTCGACTCATTCAGCGTTCACTACCGGTGGAAGCAACGGAGACAGCAGTCAGCAGGGTTAGTTTAGAAGGCGTAGTACGCCTAAAACAGGTTATATTTTTTAATCGTCCGCCAAATTAGAAAGACGTAGGCGTAGAGCTACGCCTAAAAATGGCCGAGCAAGTTGTAGGGCTACGCATTTTTTGAGATGCGGTGGCGTAGTCGTTTGGTGTATAAAACAGCTAAGGATGGCCATTTTTTGTACATATCTGGGTCAAGTTAGGTTATAGATTGACTAGATTGACGGAAAGGCTCTACACTGTGACAGAAGGCCATAGCTGAAGGTTATAAAATAGACAATGACTGGTAAGGATGGGACAGAAAATATCTCTTAGCACCCCCCCCCTCCCATTGAGAGTTCTTATCGAAGATGCAGACTACGCCTGTTTTACAGGCCTAGGCATTTAACAATGCCTGTTTTATCAGAAGGAGGCGTAGAGTTACGCAGGTCTCGTGAGGCCTAAACCTGGCAGTCAGTGCACGCGTCTTCTCATTGCGTCAACCAAAATTGGCTGTTTGCAGGTATCGCACGCAATAAATCTGCAGGCTGCAGCGCATCCTCAATGCATGAAATAAACTTATCTATGGCGATTATCGGTCAAACCACGTGACGCCGTTGCCGCGAGATAGTCCTGTAGAGCTTCACTGATCACGATTCCAGCAGCACACGACCTACAAACTGTGCCTATTGGTTTACAAGTGCGTCACCTGCGGTTACCGATTCACATCACAGAGTCAGTCACTCCTATCGCGCGCACCGCGGCCATTGCTCGACTAAGGTCAGTCAATAGACCCGATGCGAACATAGCGCTAACCAGTGTCTAAGTACCGCGGGCGCAACTACACGTATATATGGAGAGCGGAGCGTGAATTTGTCTGAGCTGGGCCGTCGTCGTGCATGGAACAATCTTTTACCCGAGACACAAGTTTCTTCCTCGCTTGAACTGCTTAAGTTCAAGCGAGTCTTATATGCAAGATCAGACTTTTGATGCCCCTGCATATCTGATTTTATCTGTTTATCATTTGAGTGAAATTATTTGGAGTGTGCTGTACAGCTTGTTATGGCGCGACAGCGCGTTAACCTGGATTTTATTAATATTAAACATTAGCATTCATTTGCAGGGAAGATTATCCATGAGCGATTCCTCTGATAGTCACGCTACTGGATGATTTGCGTCGTTTTCCGCATCATGTAGACCTCAAATTTTTCGATGATACTACTAAACAAACTCAGAACGGTGCCATAACCAGTTATGGATATAAGCGGTGTCGCATCGCAGTTTGCGATGCACTTTGGGGTCGATTGCGATACAAAACTCAAAGTGCATTGCAGTAATTGCGATGCACTCTCGTGTAGTTTTTTTTTCATTTGAATATTAGTCTGATACATGCACAGCTAGACTCTGGAGTGTCTGTTAACTAACTGGCAGCATAGCTCGGCCCATTTAGCTTAATTGTTATGACATAGCAAAATATCTGAGAAACACGTAAAAACTACTATTTACATCACGATAAATCATGATCGATCCAAAATCATCAGACTTATGTTACCGGTACCCAAAAACTGCTCCACACTTCTCCTAAACTGTTCCACAAAGCAAAAAGTGTGGAGCAACATACGCGTAAAACTGCTCCACACATCGAAAACCTTATATCCATGCCTGGCCATAACACTGAATTTGGTATTTATTTCTACACGTAGCTTAATTACATGTACCTACCAGATAAACGCATTGTGTCATTTCAAGTCCATGTTGTTACGATTGAGTTAGAGTTGAGTTAACGTCTTACAAGTTAGATTCACATTCATATTCACATTCTAAATAATATTATAATGTAATAAATAATAATAATATATGGCATAGTTTTTGAGTAAATTGAATTAATAGTTTAGGATATTTCAGCTTATAGCCTACAAAGTGAAACCACTAGTTCAAGATCCACTTCTACTGTACAATGTTGTAATCGGTCACGCTCCAATTGATACAGGCCTGCATGCCTCCAATACTCAACCTACGACGAATGCTAAAACTAAGGCGGTTCTACGCAAACGTGGAAGGTCGCTCGATGATGGGCCAACTTCGCCAGAAATACTTAATGAACTGATGGAAGAAAGAAAACGGAATAAGCAAGCTACTAACTTGTCTCAAAACGAAAAGTCTACCAAAATTTCGAAATTCGATGAAATATGCGTGTTCTGTTTCAAACGTGGAACTATATGAAACATGACCCAATGCGATGAATGTGAACATTTTTACCACTTGACTTGTTGCGGAATTTAACCGGACAGACACGAAATTGCTGAGGAACTGGTCAATGTGATAGGATGGACCTGCAGCGCGTGCCGTGTTGATATGCAAAGGGTGCGGATCACAGAGAAGGATGAAATTTCATCATTGAAGAGTCTAGTTGTGAAACAAAAACAGGAGATAGATTCTCTTCAGCAGCAGCTAGACGGGCTATTGGCTCGGAGCTTGGCTGCTGAACCGCCTTGTGGGGGCGGGGGGAGATGAGAGAGGGGCAAGAGGAGCGTCGTGGGCTACGGCACTGAGCGGAGCTGGTGAAAGAACGCGCTACCAGAATCAAATGCGAGGGACGGGAGAGGGGGGCGGCACGGATTGAGTAAAGGCGGAGAGAGGGACGAGAGCCACTGAATTGAGTAATAGAACCGAGTTGAACTATTCAGACGCTGTAAGAGCGGTTGGCAAGGCGGTTTGTGATTGTACGCGACGAAAACGTAACGTTATTATCTCAGGCATCTCTGAGGATAAAAACCTCACAGATATTGATAAAACTACAGATTTGTTTGAAACCGTGCTGAATATAGACGCCAGGCACAAAGTAGTGACACCTAAACGTCTCGGTCAGCCTGCGCATGACCGCGCACGTCGTCTGCTCGTCGTGCTGGACTCTGAGGCGGTGGCGGACGAGATCCTTCGCAGAACTTACCTTCTCAAGAACGTCACTGACCCCTGCTCCAATTCACAAATATTCATAAATCGCGATCTCAACCCTGATGAGTCGAGGGCCACGTACGAGCGACGCAAACAGAGCAGGGAGCAGAGATCAGAGCCCAGTCAGCAGGGCCCCGCTCTCAACGCTCCACCATCAGAGCGGCGCGCGAGCAGAGTGTTCTACCGCACGACTGATCCCCGGTCCACTCAGCCGGCGGACGACGAGCCGCGCACAAGGGCTTGTGTTGTGAGCACTGGCCCCCTTCTCTGCTCCACGCCACGGGAGGGGTATGCGCGATCTGTCCTGGGGGCGTCGGAGATGGATGCTACCCAGGGGGCGGAGGACGCTGGAGGGCTCGCTGGGGGGGCGGGCGTGATCACGGATATGACAACGAACCGGGCGTCAGAATCCACTGCTGACACAGTTTTCTTAGCGCAGGCTGATATAGTGGGGAGGCCTGAAGGGCCTGAACTTAGTTAAACAGCCGGCGCCAACAATGATAATTAATTCAACTACTCCAATGTCAAGTTATTACCCCCCCCCCCCATTCACTCGCCAGGTGGAAGCATTGAAAGAATGTTTTCGTGTCCTCCATCTACCGCTGAGAAGAAAAGGCCTTGTAGAGGATTATCTGCTTTAGCCAAAGATTTTGTCCCGTCTAAACCTATTGTTACTGATCCTCATGTCAGTGATGTTATGCCCTGCAGCGATGATAACCCTGCCAAGTTAATTCATCGTTCTCCGCCTTTTGTTTTCACTAATGATCAAAAAATTTGCTCTTTAAGCTGTCACTACTTCAATGCAAGAAGTGTGAAATCAAACTTCCTGAGCTGCATTATATACTGTAGAACAGCAACTTTGACATTATATTTTAAACATGGCTAAACGAAAATTTGACAAATGGAGTGCTAGATCCCAGAAATCTCAAAAAAAAGAGAAAAGACAGACCGTTATCTAAATGCGCGGGGTAGTATGTTTATTTGTTTCAATTAACTTAACATCATGTGGCATCGAAGGTGACGCCAATGATGTTTCAAGTGAGGCGGAAATAATCTCCTACGGTATTAAATTGGAAGGATCTAAATTAACTTTTACATGTGTATATCTGGCCCCAAATATCGATACAACGTTATTCTGTCAATCTGTATCTATTATTAGTAGCATAGTGTCGTCTGAGGATTCTCATATTGTTGTCGGTGATTTTAATCTTCCTGCTATAAATTTGGAACTTATGACGTGTACTTCAGAGAGTAAAAGTTCGATATTTTTGGACATGTGTCTTGAACAGGGCCTTACGCAGCTGGTTAACAGCCTGTTCGCAAATCAAATATTTAAGATTTGGTCTTAACTAATGATGTCGATTTAGTATCTTCTGTACAAATTAAGGAGCCGTTCGGTACTAGTGATCATGAATCCATAGACGTCGTTCTATGCTTAAAATGTGTAATGAAACTGTCTGGTAGTAGCATTGAACCAAATGATTTTCAAAAATATAGAGATTAGGCAAGAGCCGATTGGGAATCTTTTGATATGTATTGCCATGGGATAAATTGGTCTGGAATGCTAAAAAAACTGCTATAGTGCGGATGACCTTTGGACTTGCTTTACACGAATTTTAGGTGAAGGAATGAATCTTTTTGTTCCGTGGAAAAAGGTCACTAAAGGTAAACAGTTAGAACAACCAATTGTAATTCGCAAATTAATTAGAAAAAGAAAATGCTATGGAAAAAATCTAGAACTTCAAAACGTAAACGAGCGACAATATCAAATATAAAGCTGGAGCTAATAGGCTTAAATCGGCCATGAAGGCAAATGTGATTGCTAATGAATTGAGCATCATTAAATCACATGATATCAATAAATTGCATAAATACCTTAAAAGCGTCAAATCTCACAACGTAGTTGTGAGAGGCCCTTTGAAAGACAGTTCTGGTGTATTACTGACCTCTCACATAGAAACAGCTAATGTACTGAACGAATCATTTGTGGGTCAGGGTACTGCCCACGACGCCAAAGTGCCCACGCTAGATAAATATAATTTAATTACCAACAATCTCAATATTATTTACTTTGATGAGGAATCCATATTTAATGCATGTAAAACGCTCAAGCCAAAATTTTCTGTGGGGCCGGATGACATTGCTTTATAATATTTACGGTGCTGGCATGTACTTTGGCCTATCCACTCTCAATGATTTTTGGACTTATTATGCAATATGGGAAACTACCCTTGGTTTGGAAAACGGCGTTCGTCGTACCGTAATTCAAAAAGGATCAAAAGCAAACCCCCAAAATTTTAGACCTATTTCCTTGACATGTATTGGATGCAAATTGTTTGAAACGATTGTTAAATCACATCCAATTTTGCACCTTGAAAGTAATCACTTAATAAATAAAGCACAGCATGGGTTTTTAGTCAAGCGATCAACTGTAACAAACTTATTGGAATGGATGAGTGACATTACTAATAATTTTAATGAGAAAGCAAGCACCCTTGTTTCCTATATCGATTTTCAGAAGGCTTTTG
>JAQIWG010007411.1:0-12354 GCA_034695025.1 Chamaedrilus cognettii
TTTCAAGGAAATATATTTACTTTTGGCCGAGTTATCGCGAATTCGCTAGGGGGTTGTTTTTTTTTACGCACCCTGTATATATACATATATATATATATTTTGAAAGTTTTGATTAAAATTTCAATGAAGATCAATAAAACACTGAATTTAATGATCAATTTCCCTCTAGCATCTACAATAAATGTAATCTCAATCGGTTAATTTGACAATTGTTTCGTCTGGAGAAAAACAGCTTCAACCGAGCAGTGGCCATCCTAGCCAGAGTTTTGTGGCCCTTACAAAATAGGAGTAGCCTAACGCTTGCTGACTATAAAATGGGAGTAGTGCACTCCAATGTCTTTCAAAAAATAGCAGGCCTAAAGTAGGCCTACTCCACCATCGTCAATTTTTACGAATAATGCTTCTCCTACCCATTTCTAAATCCGAGTAGAGTTTCAAAAAACGTCATTTTTGGAGTACTACTCCTACTAAACTTATCCCTGATCATAGCTCAGCGCGTGCTGCTGCAAAGTTGCTCGCGTCGCATTAACGCAGCCAATCGAACTCGTTGATGACATGGCGAACTGTTCGTTGATTAAACGTGATGGCGTTGTAACACCTTTCAATAGTAACTGTTAATGGTTGCAAGGACTATTTTAAAAGAAATTAAGCCAACACGTAAATGTGCGGTGTTACTGAGCCATTCGGTATATATCTCATTGTATATATCATTCGGATCTCTGTAATTTGATGCCTTCTGACAGAATGCTTTACTGCAAAAGTATTGATGCAATAAATATGATGTTTGACAAACTCTTGGACAATATAGTCAGCTTTTATTTGGTACTATATTAATAATATAATCAGCTTTAATTAGGTATATTGGATTACATGATCCTTGTTGTTCAACTGCTGAAGTAGCCTAAGTAAGTCTTGTAGGAGCCTTGCAAAGTTATTAAAGTACTTTCTAGTCATCTTGTCGTTTCTTCCCAAATAGCCTATATAGTTTTAAGCACGCTCTTTTCTGTTTACCTTTTAGTTATAGATCACGATATAAATTTAAATTAAAAGAATTACATTGAATGAATGTACTGAAAAACTGCAAACGATTTTGGGGCAATTGGATAATAAAAAAATTTGATACTACAGCCTTTAATTCTTGAAAATCTAAGTAAAGCAAACAAAATGCAAAAAAGATGAAGAAAAGCAATCATCAAAAGTAGTATAGAACAAATTTGCATTCTAATTGTTTAGGTAGTATGTTTATTACTTTATATTCGTATACACACATTAACATAAAACTTTAGTCTGCTTGTTCATGAGCGGTCTAACGCAAACTCTCTCTCTAGTGCACTGCTAAACGGAAGGTCCCTGGAATCCAACCTGGCGGTCTTCTGCTGTTCTTTTTATGTTTCCATACGATTTTCTCTCCAGTCATCTATTATTCCTATTCTCTTCCTTCCCCTCATCCTCTTGCCCTCTATTCTTCCCTCCAGTTTTTCTCTCATGAATCCCTTTTCTCTCTCTACGTGCCATATCCAGTTCTTTCTCTTCACAAGCATATCCACAAGACTAAGAGTGTTGTTTTCCTCAGCTCTCACAAAAACTACAAATATACAATACTCAGTTTAATTTAGTTAAACACTCAAGTGTCTCTAGCTGATAATCATCGTCCAGGGTAATTTATTATTCTGGCTGGCGACAGGCAGGGCATCCGGCCATAAAAACCAAGCCCCAATATAAACGACTATACATGTAACCTGTAAAGCACTAGAATGGACGTAAAAAGCAATTTTTAGGATTATTATTGATGCACAATGATTGAAATTTTTTGTTAACATTTATAATATGGTTAATAACATGTTACACTTTCTACGTAATTGGGACAAATTGTGCATTGTTATGAAGAAAATATAATTGATCTGAAAAATATACCTACTTTTAAGTATTTAATGAATGATATGTTCAAGACATCATTATAAATCTGATTCTTTGATTCTAGAGGCGTTCTTGATGAACCTTTCTCTCGGAGCTTACCCAAGGTGGATCTTATGTCCGGCATCATTTGATTATGCATTTTTAGCGTAGGCTACATAATGTGTGTTCCTTATAATATTAGTTGTTTTGAGCTGTGTATCCAATATCAAGACTAGCCTTTCATTTCTGGCTGCGCTTTTGTGTGCGTGTATTTCGCTGTGTGTCTGTTTATGTGATTGTTGATTCCACACTTCATGTGTCACTTGTGTGAATACGGTAATGCGCCGTGTTCCAAATCCAAACAGACCGGAACCTCTTGGTAATGGTCGTGTAACTTCGCTACCAATTGACCCGAAATTGCATGAAACTGCATGAAATTTGAACCACGTTTGCTCGAACAATAGAGGCACACATCTGAGCCTTCATAATTAGCTTTTCAAGGTGCTCACGATTAGCATTGACGCTATCGCGCCGACGTGTGCGGTACTATTTCAATTCATTTCACTGTTCATTGATAACACGCTGATAGAGTTTGCTCAACGTATAGGTATAAAACTTACGCTTCAGAATTATTGGGCTCTGAAGAACACTAGGTCACTAGGTCTTTTTGTTCAGATGTTCGTACATCTGTCTTAATCTTCATCCAGATATTGTCGTCCACCCGATTTATTACATGACTAGCGATGTTGTTGACGGTATGATGGCTTGGAGTGTCCTGCGTAAGCTGTTGTACAGCCGTGTGTGAGCGGTGTATTAGCAGAGCGTTCACGAAATTAGCTCACAATATTGCATTCCAAATTTATTGAAGTTTGATCAGCATTGCTTCACTGCTAATCGCTGTAGAATTCATTAAAATATCTTGCATATTGTCAACGCTGTATCGTTTAACTAGTTCTTTGGATCACGGGTTTTTTGGAACACCGTGTAGGCCTATTTTATTATCGTGCTCCCTCTAGGGCAAACATGTTCCGCCACCGCCTGTGCGCCTGCATCAAGACGCCCGTGCCTTGGATCCGGTTCTGGCGCAAGGTCGGCCTGGCCCTCCTGGTCGTCCTCCTTCCCACGCCCTTCTACATCCGCGTCACCGTCCTCTACCTCTTCGAATACACCGAGGTGACGTCACGCAAGCTGTCCGCGCACGCCCTCGGCCTCAAGGACCACTTCGACTATAACCTCCTGCTCTACCTGCTCCCCACGCACACCGTCTTCATCCTCATCTACATCGTCTACGCCGTCACGGCGGTCATTCTCGCGTACATGGCGCGCCGCTCGGACGAGGGACGCTTTCGGAAGATTATCGTCGGCGCCTTCACGGATCTCAAGAACCTCTCGTGGATCAACGTGCTGAAGATGCTCGTCGCTAACATAATCTGGCCGTTCCGGCGGTACGGCGTGGTGGGCCTGCTGGTCGCCCTTGCGTACTGGCCCGTCGTGATGCCCCTCACGGTCGTCGTCTACCTCGTGTATTGCCTGCCGACCGTCTACCTGTCCGTGCGGATGTTCTTCTACTCGCGCCGCGCGTTCCTCGAGAAGCTGCAGAAGTTCGGCGGGACGCGCTCTTACCGCGTGAGGAAAAGGGTCGACGATACGATGCAGTACTTCAACGCGGACTTCCTGCTGGGGCAGGGCGAGGAGGGGGAGGGGGAGCAGGGGGATCAGGGGGAGCGGGGGGAGGAGGAGAAGTCGTCCGACGGTGTTGATGGAGGTGAATGCGGCGGGTAAACAGTTGCTTGTTTCGCTTCGTTGCCTTAGTGTTTGAGTAACGTTCTGATTTTTATTTCAATATTCTATTTATTTTAGTTAAATGTGTGACTTGAGTACATTATATTCATGATATCATTGCGATGGCTGGGGCATGTTTTGAGAAAAGAACCAAATGATTTTTGCGAAAATGTATGGATTATGAGGTAGCTGGGAAAAGAAGTAGAGGGAAACGTGGAAAAGCTTGACGGAGAAGGAAATGAAAACCTGGGGATTAAAACGCGAGGATGGGACAGATAGGGTAAAGTGGAGGGCGGGTGTCCATGGCTGCAAATGTCCTACCCCTGCGTAAGCGGAGAATGCGACCACAAAACAAATGTGTGTGTGTAACATTTGTCAATGTCAAGAGATCAGAACAGAATGTCAAGTTACATGTTTAAACATACACACTTCTTCATAAAGATTGTAATACCTAAGCTTGATCCCCCTTGCAGCAAACTAATGACAATTTGTAAAATGATTCATTAGTTACAAACAACAAAATGCATAATAGACCACTTGAGAGGGGAAAAAAAGAAGAAAAAAATAGATATTCACCACATGGATCCTTAGCAACATGGCATTTGAATGGAGTTTATTTTGATTTGTGTGTAAATTTGTCCGTCACGTCCCCGACGTCAACGTAATTCTTAGCATTACTAGCGGGCGACATCTTAAAATCATTGTACCATATCATAGACATCATTCGTGAATGAAAACGTTTGAGGAAAATGTGTTCGGACAGTATGTAGAAATATATAGTATTATGAGTATAATCAAAATTGATTAGCTATCCTATCAATTTCTATAAAATAATATCAGCCTGAACACAAGAGCTGAACTTAATTGATTCTAAGTTCATTTCGCTTAGTGCATTCTTTTACTTCTCAAAGTTAACTTTATTTTTATTTATTTATTTATGCTTATATTTTTCTTTATTTATTTTTTTCTAAGCTGTGAAACATGAGCGAAATGGCAGTAGAGATCGATGGCTAAACGATGAGTGGCGTGCGTCCTGGAGTGCACTGCGGTGCACGCATTGCATCACATCAGCCTGTCGGCGCGCGCACAGTGTGCTATGGCTGTAATTGCAACTCCACGCGTAGTGTAAAACGCATTTATGAAGGTTTGTCAAATAGTTTTAATTTTATTCTGAGCTCATATGCTTTACCTAAATAGAAACAGGATCTCTCCTGTTTGTATTTAAATAGGCTAGTTACCTTATTGTATAATGTATAGTGCATGTAGTTAGTATATCCTGCCTATGCTTAAGCAGGATACATTCTGGCGAATCATAGGCAAAATTAATTGAACCGTCTGGCCAGTGTTCTCACTTTCCGAGCAGTTGCTCGATTTGCGAACAATCGAGGGTCTGATCGAGAAATCGTAGAGTGCTCCAAAAAGCAGGCAATTATCGAGCGTTTAAGCCATTTTTTCGAAAATCAAGCATTTTTCTGAGCAATTGAAACTCACCAAGCAATTTAGGCATTTACCGAGCAATTAAATAAAAACGAAAAATTAATGCAATTTTTAATGTAAAAAGGCCTGAAAGTGAGAAAAATTGCCGAAAGACTGTGTAGAGCGGTACGTTCTAGGGTTAACTTTAGATTAAAGAACATTTTTGAGATCTATGAAAGCAAATTTTAGACCTGAAAATCTCTGTCAGCATTCCCACCCCCTCGTCGTGTTTTGAAGGGAAAAATGGACTTTGAAGCAAAAAGTAGTCTAACATGAGACACGGAGGCAAAATTTGCTATCGAGAAATTTTGGTCATTATTGAGGTCGTGTCTGTCGAGCAAAATCGTATATCAAGTGAGAACGCTGGTCTGGCACATGATATTAATGTTGTTCGAAGCCAGCATCAACTGAACTCAGTTTTGTAATGAGAACTTTAAAGTTATGTAATGTATGGTAATTATCGCGGTTAGCATCGATTTGTATAGTAGCCTAGTTCAGCAGCTTCGTATTAAAAAGAAAGCCTACCGCCTCCTTCCATGTTGTACACTGTACTTGGTGTCCTGATGGAAAACCCACAACTATACAGTCGGGTTCCCTATCTGTCGCCAACAAAATAATTATTTATCCTCTCGCAGAAATTGTTCGTTAACTTATGCTTTGAACAGCCTTGACAATCTAACAGCTTTACAGTTGGATGCCCTATCTGTCACCAACAACATATATAACTATCCGTCACAACAATTATCAGTTAACGGCAGGTCTGTGTATAGCAGTCTTGCGCTAGTCTAGCTAGTCTTACGCAGTTGACAATGTCGGGATTTGAACCCCTGTGTCCCTGACTGGAAGCTTCGAATTTCTCTCGACGCCGAAACGGCTAGACCAAACTCACGCGCCTCGCTTTAATTAATATCTTCTTATAGTTATTATTAGCTAATAACAATAGTGTAGACAGAACATGAATTTATTTTTTTAATGTAATTTACTATCTCTTATTTTTAAAAATTAATATTGATCACTGCATGACATGGAGGCGTTGTGGTATAGTGGTTAAGGTGTTGGATGCGAGTCCCGTAGACCTGGAGCCAAGTCCCGAAGCCGTCAACTATTAAACCATTACATTACAGACCCTTCAGCAAAGCTGTTAAACACACAAGTGTCACTAGCGGCTAATCGCGTGCCAGATAATTACTCAGTTTGCGTGAGAAAGGGCATCAGGCTGTAAAAGGCCAGATCCTGCCGTCCTCAAAAGGGGGCAAGCGTCAAGTCCGTGTGAAAGCATGGACATTCACAAAATAGACGAAATAATGCGCTTAGTTTTCTCAGTTAGTTATCATTATTAATTGTGAACTGATTAATTAATCAGCAGTTAATTAAATTAGTTAATTAAATCAGTTAATTAATTAATCAGGGCACGAAACGTCCAACCTGTGCGAAAACATGGACAGTAACATAATAGACGTGAAAAAGAAGGCTAGTTAGTTTAGTTAACTGATCAATTGATCGATTGCCCCCCCCCCCCCGCCCCGCAGGACGGCGGCAAGGAAGGTGTTGACGCGCCAGCGCTCCCGCGTGTCGGACACGTACGAGCTGGACGAGGTAGACAACCTCAACCCGAGCCGACTCAGCAAGTTCCGCCTGGCGTCCGCCGCGTCCGTCTACATGAAGAGCCGGTCGTGCCGGCCTCGGCGCACCCTCGAACACCTGCTCGCCGCCTCGCTGTGCGTGCTGACCCTGTACGCCGTGCTCGTCGTGCTGTCAGAGTGCATCGGGAGTCTCGTCGAGGTGCTCGTCTTCACCATGATGGGCATCATCGTCAACGCCAGTCAGTGCCGCCGTGCTGTATCTTTGGATTATGTAGTAGTGTATCGTGGACTCGTAGCTATAATAATAATAATGATAATGATAATGATAATGATAATGGGTTTATAGTCGGTTTCGGTGTCTAATGGTGCGTGCATACCTAGAAGTCAAAACGAAGGAAGTAATGTTGTTAACAAAAAATCCGTATAGGCCTGGAAAACTCGTTAAGCCGCCGACTGCACGTGGTTGTTTGTCTTGCAGCCCGGACCTCACATGGACGTCATTGTTCCGACGACCGCTTAGAGACGAAATGTTGAATGTATGTTGTACATGTACAACATGCAATTGTATGTACATAAAGTACATACAATTGTACATGTACCTCGCATACATACATATACATGTATCTAGCGGTCTCGTGCCCATTGTATTCGGTAAAACGAACGCCACGGACATACGACCGCCAGTTGGAATGAAAGGACTTGCAGACACTATAATGACATGATTTGGGACCTCCCCTAGACGTGGGCAACCAGCAATGTATAATTGCTGGAAACCCAAGACGAAGGGGTGAAAGAAAGAGTATAGGCTACGATAGCCTACAGTTGGCGAAGGGTTATGGCCGAGTTGTCTAAGTCGCGGACTTCGGATTGCGAGTGTGGCAGAAAGTCGGTTCAAACCCGGCCGCGGCAAAGGATTTCGAGTCACTTTGTGCACCCTTGGCAATGGTGCTTAATTTCGTCAGCCCTGCTAATAACCATCCAGTAGGGCGGAGTGCAGTAGAGAAGTTGAAGTGAAGCTGAAGTAGCCGGTCGGTTGTCTGCTACATCGTTACAGCACCGTGTCCGGATGAAAATGATGAGCCTGACACTTTAAACTTGTCATAACTCGGTCAAAAGTTAAGAGATTGGTCTGAAGTTCTACACACAGCAACTGTAGCCATATCTACACCAACCTGGAAATTTGTAGAGAAATGCGAGTGATTTTGACTAAATTATGACTGTTTAAAAAGCCAATAACATTAGATGACAATAAGAAAGTTTCCGTATGTACAGCTTTCTCATTCGTGGTCGTTGACGTCAGCTATGGCTGACGTCACTGTTTCTAATTTTATTTTAAAAAGAAAACATAAATATCCAAATATGGTTTTTACCAGAGAAGAGACAATATTAATAAAAATATTGCGTCTAGAGAAGGATTTGGAGTGTAGGCCTACTGGAGGAGCGCGTTTATCGTACTCGCGTTCATGACGTCGAACACCTCAGGGCGCGTCTGTTGAAGAGTGGAAGCCTGTTGGATCACAAGATCATCGATCGAGCAATCAAAGTGGCGTCCGTGTCTTTGATCTTGTGTCTGAGAGCAACGGGGACACTTGGAACACCTTCTGTGACTAATACTCTTCGACTGTTTACTTGTTTAGGACGGCATAGGCGCATAATACTTTGCAACTAATGTGGAAATTTTTTTCTGTACTCTTTTAAAACAGCCATCATTTTTACAAAATTTCTTGCATTTTTCAACAAATTTTGAGTTGGTGTATATATGACTACTGTTGTTGTGTGTAAAATTTCAGACCAGTCTGATAACTTTTGACTGACAAAATTTAAGTGGCATCATTTTCATCCGGACATGGTGTATACATCGTTGTGCGTGTTTGCTGTGGCGTCTGTGTCTATTTTAAGTATTTTATTCTATTATGTAGTCTGTGGAGTATTGTTATTCTCATTGAAAGTTTGTGTGTTTTTTGGAATATTGATTGTCTTGTTGTTCTGAAGTGGGGTTGTCCTTAGATCTGAGTTTCAAGGGGCAGCATTGTCAACGTCAGTCGGTGTCGCCGTGCTGTATTAAAAAGCTGTTGAATCACACATACAACTTGAAGGGTGTTTCCCTTCATTGAATGTCATAACTCATAACTATAGCTGCGACATCGTAACGCGTGATCGTTGCGGTACGTGTGTCCATCTGACGGATATAGGTGTTGTTTTGTTAAAATATTGATTGTCAGATTGTTCTGAGAGGAGCATTCGTTTTCTGGAGTAATATACTAGGGACATTATCGTCAATGCCAGTCAGTGCGAGCATTTTGTTGCTGCTGTATCATGCATGGCCTATACCATAACCAATGTTAGCGCTAAGGCGCAGAATAGCTGGAATCCCCTCCTGAGATAAAAAATCCACTCTAATATTTGGATCAAAGGTGGCCAATACCCCCTAAACTTTGAATTCCTCCGCTAAAGTTGAGAGCAAGGGGAGCGATTAGGGTTGCTTCACAGAACATATTTTGGGTTGCAATGTAAATTGTGTAAGATGGGAAGGAAAAAAAACGTTACAGAAGACAGTAATGGACGATAATGAAGGCGCGAGGCATGAGTAGGGAGATGTCAAATAATCAGGAGTTGTGGGAAACGTCCAGCCTGTGCTAGCACGGAAAGTGGTCATAAAACATGAATGATGATGATGATGATGATGATGATGATCAGTGTCAATCATGACTGTATATGTATCCTGCAGACTCGCTGCTCAAGTACATCGCGCTGCTAGTGCTGGTCGTCGTCTACAGCTACGACTGCTTCAACAACGTCGAGAAGCGCTACCTCAAGCTCAACAAGGCGCTCTTCTCCGAGGTCAAGGGCCGCATCAAGAACCTCGACAGCATCACCAGCTTGCCCTCCTACCTGCAGGAGAACCACGGCTTCAAGTCGCAGGAACTCAACGAGCAGGCCGATTACGAGATGCCGGATGACGTCACCGACAAGCCGGTACGCCATTGGATGATCAACGATCTGGTGCTGTTCATAGACAACGAGGACATGCCACGCATTCCAAAGAAGCTCTTTGAGGACGTGTGTCAGATCCGCGTGGCCGGCGTGCCCGGTCCGGTCTACATCGGACTGATTCACGCGGTGAAGCGCTTCCTCAAGATCATCATCTTTGTCATCTTCATCTTCGTCGTGATCCTTTCGTTCGGGAGCATCTACGAGGTGTCCTCCACTAACCAGATGCTCGCCGCGCTCGCCGGCGGCTCGCTGCCGATGATCATGAGGACGTTCATGGAGCCGGAGAAGCCGGAGATCGAGATGGGCACGGTGAGCTTCAAGAGCAAGCTCGACGAGATCATCAAAAACTTTGTGCAGCTCTGGCCGATCTACGACTTTCCATTCCAAGTGCGCAAGTCGGAAGGTGGCGAAGACAACGGCATGGACAAGGAGAAGGACAAAGATAACAAAATGGATAACTGTAAGGGGAGGATTAACAGCAACGACAGGAAGAAACACACCGGATCGGAATGTAGAAGCAAATCTTCGCAGTCGTCGCATGAGAAAGTCGATGCAAAACCGAAACAAAACGATACGAAAACGCCTAGCGTCGGTTTGGATAGCGTGGACGGTAGGTCTATTGAGATAAATAGCAACCACACAAACTTACAGCACGTGAGTGATATTATGGACACTCCTCCCGCGCGGACTCCTCAGAGGGTTTGCTTTAGGGAAGCGAGTGTTGCCGCGCCGGTAACGAGGGTCGATCTTATCATTAAATTGCCATTTCAGCACGATGAAGTTTGGCTGGACGAGTGGTCGGATATTGTCGAGGGAGATTTGAGAATGGGAGCGAAGGAATCTGAGAACGGTTCCTTGGACAGCGTCTTTGCCAAGGCTGTGCCTCTATGAGTGTGCCTTATGGCTACCGGACCACCAGATATAGGTTCTGATGTTCAAGTGTTTGTGTTTCATTTACAGGATGCTCATCAGACTTATTTTTCAAATGTGGAATCACTTGCATAATTGAACATATCAATTTGTGCTCAAATATATCAACTCATGCGGTGTACATAATGTTAAAGCTTCCTGCCGTTGATAAAGTAATGACTCGATGATTAAATTCTGAAATATTGAAGGTGTACACAGTGACTTCCAGACCCAGACATGTATATACGATGTTTTGATTTGCATCTGACGTCTGTACAGTTGTATTTTTGTAGACCGTACAATAATATTTGTTTAGCTTATTTAAATGTCTGATTTCACTTTCGATTTGTACAGAGTAATCATTGTCATCATCATCATCATCATCGTCATCATGACATTGTGATCCTCATTGAGCTGAAGGTTGTCTGTTGATCGTGTCAATTCTCCCTGTTCCTGGCGTTCTCTTGATTTAGGTCTTAAGACTAATAAGTAAATATTATCAAAGAAACTTGTGTAGAAAAGAAACTATCGCATGGTCGCATTCACTAGGTCTCAAATTTTAATTCACTATTATTTCAGGGAATACGCATCGGATTAAGTCATTTCATTTTTTGCGAAGCCCATTTTGAGCCAATATAATACTAGGGCCGATGTCGGCAAAATTCTTTCTGCTAGCCTACATGTAGGTCATAATCAAAAGTTGCGAATAAGCAGTAGCACATAACATTTTAATTCACAATTTTTTCTGCGAATCAGTCACGAACCTAATCCTTCAACTTTTTTTAAAGTGAAGCTTAGTTTGCTACACTAGAAATCAAAAATGGTGAGTAGGCCGCGAAACGGCTGCAGTTTCAAAAGCGTTTCACAGATAAGCGTAAACAACAAAGATAATAATAAGAGAGTGAAGAGAATAAAATTGCACACTTCCACAATTTTGTGTATTTCCAACAAAACAAGCACACTGGTCTGTGTCACAGTCTATGCACAAAGATTGCGACTTTAACAATTAGTTCCCTGGGGCCTCATTCAGGAAGCGATCTTATGACAATCTTAGTCCTAAGATTGTCTTAAGAGAATCTTATGAAAATCTTATCTTTTTTACTGAAAACTCCGCACAGTCGCGCGCGAACCGAATGGTGACGTCATAGCCGTCGGCGATTGGATTTCATTTGTTTTAAGTTGCAGTTAGGATAAAATTAAAGAAAATCTTAAGAAATGTATGTAAATGGGGCCCTAGGTCTAAGACTGGGCGATCCTATAGATCACGGCCCAACTTCGGGAAAATTTCATAAATGAAGTACGCGTAGGCCTACAATATACCTACCGGCGTTTGAGATAAGACTTTAACATTACGAAAGTTAACTACTTTTTACCTCCAATTTGTTACTCATATTTTACAATATAGCACAGATATGACAAACTTCCACCATCAAAAGCACGGTGGCTTCAAAGGACGCGCCTAAATTACAACTGGGGGCTCGAAGGCCATAAGAAGGGAGAGCTTAACGCTGTCAATCTCATGATGTCAATTTCTTACCTGAATGGACTTGGTTTAACTCAACTGGGAGGAGGCTTGAAACACTGGAAGCCCCCGTTAAGCCCCCATGCCCCTTCCCCCTGTTTGAGCCCATTTTGAGCCATTGCTAAAAATTACTATGTCCCATTAAATAAATATTACACTCGTTGTCGCCCCCCTCGGCCCCGACACCGGGCG
>JAQIWG010007412.1:0-12353 GCA_034695025.1 Chamaedrilus cognettii
GGTGCTGACGTAACTTTTCAAAGCCATTTTTAGCAGTCATTATCCATTTCTTGAGCCATTTCTGGCAGTTACTTGCCCATTTCTTACGCCAGTAAAACTAGCAAACTTTAATTTTCTTAGTTTTTCAAATCTCCATCACAATACATTTTCATGGTGGAGACCGTCGACGAATCGTGGTGCGGACCAAACTCATGAATGTGGGGACATACTGATCCTTGGTACCGTCGTGATATGCACAATGCAGCAACAATTCTTGATCGGGACGCGTCCTCACCGTCTACCTAGGCGGCAACGCCCCTGGTTACTGGCTTTTGAAATATGGAGTCAATTGAGCAAGCTTATGCCATGGGGTGGCAGTATAAGTTTGCACCGAAAATACACAGTTTTTTCTGGTTCTCGTCCCTAGCCTCGTCGTCATAAAAACACCCACCCAAATGTACACGTGCGCGAGGATGTATCGCATACTGTACTCACCAACACAACTCAACGTCTTGAACAGTGCCTTTGTACACAATGTATGCTATAGCCCCACGGAAAAATATTGCTTGTCAGTGGCAGTTCTACGCACATCTAAGCCAAATGACGCCAGACGTCCCCTATAGCGAGGGCTTGGCGTCGCTATTCGCGTCGCCAGTCGCCAATATTTAGGCACGGCGATGTCTTATTATAGAACTGACGACTGTTTTATTTACACATTTCGCGGCTTTTGCATGGTTGGCTAAAAAGATGCGCTTTCCTATTTTTTGCCATGTTTCTGAAGGCAGACGTAGCCCAACTCAGCAATATATTCATTCATCCATGCCATCCATACCATTATTAGAATTGCTACTTAGCCAAAATCATTGTATGACGACCACCGGCGAATAGCAGTCCGTCGCACAGCAACGCTATAATTTGTGCACACAAACGCCGGGATAGTCAATTTCAAATGCTCATAACTTTGAAACTGATAAACAAAATTTCAACAAACTTGGTAAAAATATTAATAGTAGCTATTGAATTATGTGTGTAAATTTTTACTACCGTTGGATATCAATTGTATTAGTTATACATGAAAAACCCAAGGAGTGTAGATTTTTTGCCCACCCTGTAGGCATTATACCTGTCGAAAGACGACGCGACCATAAAATCCCGCATAAAAAACAACACAACAAAGGAATATATTAAGCTGAAATAAACGCAGCCTACAGTAGAATTAGCGCGAGCTGAAATGCGGTGCAAATGCACAGGAGATAGAGTTCACATAGTAAGCCTAGAGGGTAGACATTGCTGCTCTTGTAGCAGGCCTGCATTTTCAGTTTCACACCAGAACAGGAAGCGTCGGAGCAGATGGGAATCATAACACGTCATTGTCCCAAGTTCCCAACTACGCTGCAACTGGACCAACGCGATCATTTAAATGCAAGACGTGTTTTCTCCGGAAATAAAATATCCTCTGTGGGGCCTACTTGTAGGCCGAGAATAATTGTGTCCAAGAGATCTCCCACGCAGAAGACAGACGATAGAGCGGAAGAATATTGGATGACACAAGAAACATTGCACATGTTATACGTAGGATCATTTTTTGTATGTATGTATGTATATTGCACTTTTAACGCACCAAGAATATGTCCTGCAAACGGAGATGGAAAAACATCATTTGCTTGATTCGTAGGTGCTCTTAGAAAGTTATCTTAGAAAGTTTCGTTCGTAACTTCGCCGCTGCACTATAACCTAGGCTACATGTAGACTATAACGCGTTAGATTGAAGAACTGCGTGCACGAAAGAAAAACATATGAGTGGGGCTGTATTGTGGGCTAGTATGAACGGTGTCTTGTCGTTCGCATCTATGCCCTGCACCCTGCTGCAACGTTCCAGCACCAAATATCAGGCGCGCATAGAAACATCTTTCCCCAGCCCCGTAGCGTGACCATTCTCAGCGGTGCGGCGGGGGGGGGGGGGCAAGAACTTTTGCAAGGGGCAGATACAGCTTCACAGTATTGTTTGCATTTAATATAAACTCCACAAATTCTTTTCGGCAGAAATTTCTGGCCCCCGCCCCCCAAGGATATGGAAGGACAAATTTTTGAGCAAGAAGGAGATTTTGCTCCCCCTCTCCAACATACAAACCGTGACACCCAGCGCCCCTGACCGTCCTCGTAAATAACAAGTTTAATATCGTAATTTCATCGACGAGCTGCTGAAGATCTGACAGATGACGCTGCCCAGTGATGAGAGCCGTAGACTAAGAAGAGTTTTCTAGGGAGGGTTGAAGCCCCCTCCCTCCCGCCCCCAAAATAGAGACAAAACTTTTTTTGGAGTATGCCGACAGAGATTTTGAAAGACATTCTTAACAGTCATTGCCATGTTTTGATCAGTTTTAACAGCAGTCATGATCCTTCTAAAAATTGACATTACACCGAGTTGTTCACGATTCATTTTTATCTAAAGCTGCTTATGCGTCGATCTTTTCACATTTGGGTGTCACCATGCACCAGAAATTGTGTCGCCTTTGCGGTCCGCACCCCCCGCACACCCCAGCGACGCCACTGGCATAGGCCACGCTGTCGTCCGATAATACCGACATAAATTTGTGAAAGATTGCGAGCCGTCCGTGATCCCTCATTGCTTGAACATGATCGTGTGATCAGTGGCTGGATAGACAAGGCAGACAGAGGAAGCTTGTGAAAAACATTCTTCTTCTTTTTCGACTGTATCGAGTGTAAGATGCTATATACCGCGTGGCAGGTCCTTGGCATCCAACTTTTTCACTCCGACCTCTCCTCGGCCCATCTCTTTAGCACTCCATACGTTTCCGTTTCAATCAAATCGTCTATCATTTCTATTCGCTTTCTTCCTGGTCCCCTCTTTCCTTCCACTCTTCCTTCCATGACGACGTTCATATGTCCCTCCCCTCCCATGATACGTCCAATCCAGTTTTTGAGCGCATCATCAGCGCCTAAAACAGTTAAAACAGTTTCTATAAGCTAGCTAAATCAGTTTATTTGATAGACTAGTTTGCAACAAACTAATTTGTCGAACACAAGACTTAGTATTTCAAATGCATCGTGTAGACGTTCAGAAGCGAGATCGCTTACGACTTCATCTAGCTTTCAGCGGCGAGATGAACTTACAACCGGTTTGATTAAGGCGTGTCACAGCTCGTATACACACACACACCCGTATACACACACCCGTATGCACACACACACACCCGTATACACACACACACACCCGTATACACACACACACCCGTATACACACACACCCGTATACACACACACACCCGTATACACACACACACCCGTATACACACACATACACGTATACACACACACCCGTATACACACACACACTCGTATACAGACACACACCCGTTTACACACACACACCCGTATACACGTATACACATTACACACACACACCCGTATACACACACACACCCATACACACACACACACACACACCCGTATACACACACACCCGTATACACAGCTCAGAACGTTAGTATTTTCAGAGCTTCTCGTGGCTGACCTTGTTTTTAAAATACGGGTTTCTGAAAAACTAGTTTGCGATAAGCTAGAGGTTGTTAAAGCAAGATTCTTGCTTTTCGCCCACTCCGTCTGACTGAGCTGTAACGATCGATGCTGTCGTCATTGACAACGACGACAACCGTCATGACTCACTGGGTCATTTCAAGTACACGGTGTTACAATTGAGTTAGAGTTGAGTTAAAGTTTGACAAGTTAGAATCACATCCATATCCATATTCAAATTTTTGCTTTTGTCCGTCCGTTTCGACATTATATTCTTATTCCGAACGTGAAATGACCCGATCTCTTTTATGTATCTTCGCAAGGCTTATATTGTCTAACGTAAAATGTGTTTCATCAGCAGACTAGAGCTATGGGGTAGACGCATGATTATCCGATTGACGTATAGATCTAGCGCGTTTTCACACAATAATTATAGGACGGACATCCCTAACGGCAGAGTCACGTAGAGTTGCATTAAATAGAGCTAGGCTTGCGTTAGGTCTTCGGGCTCGATTATCGGTGGAGTTTTTTCCCGCAGTCCGCTCCAAACATTTTCGAACACACACACACACACACACACACACACACCACTTTTTAGAACCGCACATTTCCATTTAGCCGGAACTGCGTATTAAAATAATCCCTATGCTGTATTATGTGCGTGTTATGTATAGGCCTATATATAATCCCCGCACCTACGATTCAAGCAAACGATGTTTTTCCATCTCCGTTTGCATGACATATTCTTGGTGCGTTAAAAGTGCAATATACATACATACATACATACATAATCCACTCGTTGGAATAAAGTCGTGTTAATTTTTGTCGAATACGCGCTACTCCCGTTGGGTGCGGCTTCACTCATTGCATTTCCGCACTATAAGTGATATTAATGCTTTCTTCGAAGGTCCGTCTCACTAAACCGGAAGCTATTGGTTGAAGTTCTCCGGATAGGAACTTTACTTAAACTGCCTAATGGGACTCGTTCATTATTTAAGGACGTCATTCCACGCCAATCGACCGATTTTCAGTATCCTCTGCATTGATCACGTTCCAAGAATGAGGTGTATACCCGTCCCCTTTTTGAAAGAATTAGATGAAGATTTAAATGTAAACTGAGCCACAGATACATTCTGGATACCCCAGCAATTCGAGGAACAAAGAATAGACTTGCAGCCCAGAGCTCCCCGGGCGAGTCGTAAAAGGCAACTAAAGACCTGTTCATTGCTTGGTAAAGCAATAAGCTTGGTAAAGCGAGGACTATAGGCATTGAACGGGACTGTAATAGTCTTCTTTACTACACACGATTCTTAAACGAGCAAAATAAATACATGCTGGCCAGTGAGGGTTCTTCATGGCTGTCAAATAACGCCAGGCCAGTTTATGGTTTGGCGTCATGTTGGCGTCCCCAGCTTTCGTGGAATAATGGCGTCCGTGTTTAAAATCCGGGTCTAAATATTGCCGAAAAACGTTGTAAAAAAATATGTGTCCGGGGATTGCTGAGGAAAATTAATCATTTTGCGGTTGGAAATGTCGCAATGCGTTAAAAAAACACTAAAGCCTAACTTAAACCGAACTAAAATTTAACTTAAAGTAAAGAATTGCATTCAAATTGGGGTGCGCGTGCGGGATAAACATCCCAAACGACGAAAACGACTGAGAAATTAACGTAAGTTACGATCCGTGAACTGCTATTACAATGCTGCATTCATTATCTGTCGAGACCAGTGATGCCACTGCTAGGGATATAAGTATAACTAGCTTTAGTGATATTTCTTAGCGATTTAACTATCAGATTTTTAACGCCATCCCCAGATATCAGAGTAAATTTTTTCACTAAATGGCGCATTTTATAATGAGAGCCTAGAATATTTTTATTAAAAAATGCAATCTAGGGATATTTTTGTCGAGATAGGCTACCCAGAATCTAGGGATATTCCTTTGTGGATCAATGGTACTACCTCTCGAGCCGGTGCGCGGCGTGCAGTCTCGCAGTTAACGGACGTTCATGACGTGCGTGACGAATGAGCTCGAGTTACTCATGCACTGCTGACCGCAAGCGGTCCCGGCATCACAAATGGGAAGGTTCAATCACTGTGGCCAAATCTCCCCCCCCCACCCCTATTTCACCACAGCAAGTCGGGAACATAGTACAGAGTTGCAGCCCAGAGCTCCCCGGGCGAGTCGTAAAAGACGACTAAAGAAAGGGGAGTGATTCTGTGGCGGCCGAACCGGACGGTAATAGTCTTCGTTACTACACACGGTCCTTAAACAACAACCCCACCCACCACCACCACCACCACCACCACCACCACCACCACCCCTCCTCCTTTCTCCTCCGAGCTTGAAGTGTTTATTTTGGACTTCCCGGATGAACTCAGGAGTGGAGGGGCTATAATTATAGGCCTATTCGCAGAGTTGGGGTTAGGGTTAGGCTAGATTTAAGATAAATTTGACCAAAATCTATTTTTAAAATTGCCTTAGCCTATCAGTGCCTACTAGGCTGCGTGAGTGCGGGTCGATATTTGAAAAAATTTCACACGAATTCTATTTAAACAGCAATTAATTGGTCTAGGTACGTTATAGCGTTAGCTAATAATGGATAAGTTTAGGTTGAAATCTATTAATGGCATAATCACTCTATTCATTCCGCATCCTCCAAATTCGCCGCAGCTACCAGCGTGGCATCCGGAAGCGAATGGACTATTCATTGCAATTGACTGTATAGCGCGCCGCCTAATGACAGCCCGAATATAATTCAACGTCAGTTTTTACTGCCTAAGCAATAGCGAGCGACGCAGCAGTAATTGTTGCTACAGTGCGGAGAATGCCGGGAGAAGACGTCACATGCAAACAATTTGTACCACTATCAACCTAGAAAGGAAGTCATTCAAGCTGAACGGCACACAAAAAGCGAATTGTCAGAGGCAGCCTAACGACGGAATTGGTCTTAGACAATGCTGCCATTGGCTGTAAAACTAGCTGGAATCAATCCGCTTGATTATAGAAAGCCAATAAAAGATCACCTGCATGTCTATGCCGCCATTTTCTTGCCTCATGACAGTCCTCTTTTGGGTGGCCGCGTGCGTCAGCATCGATATTATGAGGCAAAGTTAGATTGGGTCATCAGAAGAGGGATCAGGCTGTCTACCGGTAGAATTCTTCAGCGAATCCGCCCTGACGACCCAACGTATCGTTTTGCGTCGTCAGCGATGACCGGTCGTCGCTGAAGACGCCTCTTCACGCAAGCGATGGTTGCATAATGGATATTATACATGGTGGTTATTGCGTAAACGGCCTGGGGGCTCATTCACGTAGACATCGTATGACAATCTTAGTCGTAAGATTATCTTAAGAGAATCTTTGGCAAATCTTATCTTTTTTATTGGAAACGCCGCACGGTCGCACGCAAACCGAATGATGACGTCACGGCGATCGGCGATTGGATTTTATTTGTTTTAAATTTCAGTTGGGATAGGATTTCAGAAAATCTGAAGAAATGTACATAAATGACGCCCCTGATTCCTGCCTGATGATCCAATGTTACTCGCACGCGTCGTCACTCGTCAGCGATCCCAGTCACCGCCTACGACGCGTCATCACTTCGTCGTTCTGCCGATAGACGTCCTGATCCCGCATATATATTCAGCTAGACAACGGAGTCAGATGAGAACTGCTAGAAACCCGAGACATTCGATAATGAGCACGATAGCGGGATCTAACGCGAGCATTATGCCCACTGGCATAGCCCTTCTAGGTTGATTGTAGCCTAGTTCAAATCCTCTGGTCACATGTACATGTACGATAAAAGTAACTAGCCCAGTGTTACTAAGATGCTTATTGCAATAGAACGTGCAGCAAGAACTTTATCGTCGACTGTAAAGCATCGCAAAGCGTAAGACTGCAGGGACGCCCTTCCGATCGAACTAATGATGGGCTCTTAAAGAGATGTTAAACACAGAGCAGCTGATCAGAAAACGTTTACTACAAAAATTATTCTCTCTCAAGTGAAAAACTCTGCTAAACGCAGGTCCCTGGCATCAACCTCTCCACACGAAACGATTTATAGCCTACCGCTGGCCGTCCAATTGTTTGCCTGACATCTTGCATCTGACACTGCGTTAGTATAGAGCACCAAAACCGGAGAAAGAACCGACAACACTTCCCCCGTCGTTATATTTTGTCAAAGCATGTATAGTGCGTCATCACACGCGATGTCAACAGTAACTAGAGAGCCAGCCTAGCGAAGTAGGCTACGATGCACATCGGCGCAGTTCCGTGCTCAGCGCCTACGCTGCAGCAAATACGCTGCACAATATACTGTAATATATGTCCAAATCATCAGCGTATTGGCGATGTATATCCTCAGTATATATTGCGGATATACATCGCCAAAACTGCTGGTCCCCATCGGTCAAGCACTATATCTTATCGCAGCAGATCTACGATCTACACGCCTACGCCAGTGAATCCAGTTCTTCCTTTTCCGCGCCATAGTATACTATACACAAGAGAATTCTTCGTTTCCAACACTTGCCAGCACCTCCTCGTGTGATCAATTGTCTAAACGAGTAATGAAAGCGGAGAAAATAGCGATATGACCCATCCTTATAGTGACTCTAATACGCCAGCTCTATTACGCCAGCTCTAGACTATTACGCCAGCTCTATTACGCCAGCTCTATTACGCCAGCTCTATTACGCCAGCTCTATTATGCAAGCGCTATGAGCCAAGACTCAAGTCGTCCACTGGGTGTGATGCATGTAGGCCTATGTCGGAAGGCCGAGATTTTGCACTTTGTTAGCGATACAAACGTCTTTGCATTCTGTGGAGATCAATAATTTTGGCGCTTCTTCAGTAAAACTCTCAGTTCAGCGCACAGCACAGCTACAAAACTTCGTTACTCAACAACATACCAAAGTAGGCCTAATATGGGCAGCGCTACGGTTAAATTCTGAGCATACGTACAGCCGTTTCACAATAGTGAAGATTCTAAAGCATCGCTCGTCTTTGTCTAAATATACAAATCGCCTCAAACAAGGGACGTCCCTTAAAATAAGGGACGTCTGCAACCCTAGTAGCGGGGCCGGCGCCATGTGGCACGCGGTGTTCACATTCTCACACACACGACCTGTTATACATTTATAAAGTTCGGCTGAGTGAACGATAAGGGAATACGCGACAAAGAGCATTTATTTTAGTTCTTTGTTGTCTCTCAATCCAGGTCGCAACTATTAACGGTTATTGCAGGGTCGGTTCCGTGACAAAATTTCAACGGAGGCTCAACAGGAACGACGTTCACTGGAAAAAGAGCAGACGAACGTTCACTGAAACGCTGTAGGGCCCCTAACACGACAAAAATTCACCATTCAAGATCGACTCTCAATACACACCACTCTTTAACATTGCATTTGTGCTCCTGTACTCAATTACTCAAATTACACTTGTACTCCTGTTTTACAAGCAGCAGACGCTACTCCTATTTGTAACAGCTATACTAAACTATGGTCATTAACGCACTAATGAACTCACTATTATCACAGCACGGATACACATTTCCTATATATAGAATGTCTAATTTTTACAAGGGAGTTGCAGGGGGGGTTGAGATATCGTTAGGGGAGGGAGGGCCAAGACCCAACCCTCCCTGGTTTTTTTAGCACAGGGGGAGGGAAGGTCAGGATTTTATTCGGATGGGGGGTTCAACCCCCCTAACCCCCCCCGCAAACTGGACCCTGTGTTATTGTCTTCGGCTGTAGCCACTAGAGACTTGTAGGGCCTATGTGGTAATCGAACGTGCGCGAATCTCTGTAGATCCTATTTTGTGATTGCTCCGCGCAGGCGACGTTAAATCATTGTGAAGAATCTTCACAGGTCCCGCGCGGCGACGATAACGGCAGACATTGTAAAAAAGCAGCCACTGACCGCGAGCGCTGAGTCGTTACAAAGAATCTCTTCAGTCTTTACATGATGCTGGGAGTGGTCAAGCAAATTGGCACATTGCAATGTAGCCTTAAGCGCGATCTTATTCGATAAAAATAACATTAAATAGCGAGAAAACAATAACACATAAGCATCTGTTTAAAAAATAACGGAAAAAGCATCGTTTTCGACAAAGCCAATTTGGGGGCAGAGACAAGCATTTGTTTTGACATGGCAACTTCGGAAAAAAAATATTCCGTTCCTACCCCTACTCCCCTCTCTTGCGAGTTCTGCACGAAAAAAAAGAACCCCTATCGAGAATGGAAAATAGCATGCTGCGTTATAAATTGTTACTCCGTGTCAATTTTACACTAGCTATTATGTCAGTGGAACAAGTCGTTGCAATGCTGACTCAGAATAATGCTCGGGACTCGCTGAAATTGATTCCTTCTTCTATATTGGAAGCTCTGTGTGATCTATCGGGCCAGGATGAACACTGTCACCATAGCAGCTGCTTTCTACACTCTACAGTGCATCAACGCAGACGTCAGCACTTCGGCGATCCGTTTAAGCCCATTTAGGCCTAAGTTTCTACTTCTTTATTGAGTTCTGCCTTGATCGTGAATAAAGGATTCATTTAAATGGTGAATGCCCAGATATTGGTAAGAAAAAGAAGGTATATATAAGAGGTCCAGGGTTCAAATCCTGCTACAGCTCAACGGAGAATTCAATTTCTCGGGCTTGCCCCGTCCGAACCCGGATGGGACTTTTAATTCAGATCTGAATGACACAACCTGCAGGGAGGTCGGATCGGACTAAACATTGTCACAAAATTGTGTCACCTCTCGCTGCCGCCTGAGTAGGTGGCCTAACATCCAGCAGATTCTGAGCACTCGGAAATGAAAAAAGAACTCTATATGAGGGCCTGAACTCAGCTGAAGGTCAGGATTCAGGTGACAACAAACCTGTTCAGGTTTGTTCCTGAAAATGAATGCGAAAATACGAAAATTGTCGTCAACTCTCCCATCGGAGTCAAAGTCAGAGCGTGGATGGCGGAGCACGCAGACTTGGCGCACATGCTAGGGTAGACTGAGAAATAGGAATAAAATGTGTATAAATGGACAATGTCCTAAAAATGTATGTATGTATGTATGTATATTGCACTTTTAACGCATCAAAAATATGTCATGCAAACGGAGATGGAAAAACATCATTTGCTTGAATCGTTGGTGCGGGGATTGAAAAGGTAAGTTTAGCAAAAATGTGTAGTTGCTAAAAATCATAGATTTAGGGCTAGCTGCTGATCTCGTCAACTCTTGCACAGCGTGTCGCGTTCTTCAAAGAAACCTGTCACCTGATCAACCATCTCGCCTCGCGAGGAACTGTAATTGTGTACATTTCTAATGACAAATCTGAAGCACAGGCGACAGCCACTTGCAGAAATCTCCACCGCGCTAATTGGACGACAAGAATGTCCCAAGTATCACTAGAATGAAATATGACCCTGTCAAATATAGGCTAGAATATATAGGCTAGAAATATAGGCTTACACAGGGACGCGGGCACGGGGGGTCAAAGGGGACAAGTTCCCCCATAAAAATATTGGGAAGGGGCAATGCTCCCCCAGTAAAATGCCACTTTTCCCCCAACGAAAGATTATGGGGGGCTTTGCCCCCAAGAAGAATATTGACATTATACTAAAGCACACAGTTTTTTCGTTATCCTTCGATGCGCTTTAACGCTCGGCGTCTTCTTAGACTTCCGCACCACTGCCTCTGTCTCTGTCAGGGGCGTAGCTGCTTAAGGGAATGGGGGGGGGGGGGGGGGGGGGCGGGGGGCCCCAAAAATGTAAAAACGTCAATTTTGGATTTACATCTTTTGTAAGAACCCATCCCTGCTCCCCCCCCCCCCACTTCCGCTCGTGAGTTCTACACAGAAGGGATAAAGCACGCGTTAGCACTCCAGTCTGTTACAGATTTGTATTTTAGAAACCAAAGTTTTCTTTCAGATTTTGGTCCCTAACGCAAAATCCCTGGCAACGCCCCTGGTTTCCGAGGAAGCGGTGATTAGATTCCACTGAGCGTCTTGGGCGCCCTCTGTACATTTTTATCCACCGGGGAGCAGTTGCAAAGCGAGCAGGGGGGGGGGGTGCAATTACCCCCGAACGCCGCTGTCTTGGGAGGGGGGGGGCGACGGGGTCTAATTAATCTTTTAAACACCCTTTTCATCAAGCATTAGATATCATATAACATTTGGGAAAGTCACTGCTTTTACGCCCTCTCCCCTCCCCCCGGTCGCGAATTTTGGACCGGAGGAAAAAAGTTTTCGTCAGCACGCCTCCCTCCCCCCGGTGAAGATTCCATTGGATCGTCAGAAAGCCTCCTCTTGCCCCGTGGCGCATTAATAAGACCTCGGGCGGCCACTGACGGGGAGGTGTAATCCCGTGAGGTCCAGGTCTGCCATGTTTCAACTCAAAATTAACTCACAAGCAAGGGAAAAGGGTCGTTCCAGAGATCCGATAGACAATATTTCAACCGTTTCCCACCAGCAGTACATTGGCTTCGGTGGCGTTTTAATTTTTTTTCTATTAGTGGCAGTGTTTAGTAATTTGCAGGCGTAGTATAGGCACTGGGCCAAAGTGATTCGGCTGAATGCCAATTGTACACCTAATTTGAAAAGGGTCATTACAAGCTCAAATTCGACTATGGTGTTGTAGGGCTACGCAGTTTTCAAAGGCTGAACAATTGTATCATTCCTGTCTGAGAAACAGCAGGTGTAACCCTGCTCATGTTTTATTCGAGCTAAACCTAACCCTGATCATTAGAGGCCAAATGAACAAGTTGACTAGAGTGGAGCAACGATCCCCAAGGCCCCTCCCTAAATTAGGCACCGATTCGAGCACCGAACCTTTCACC
>JAQIWG010007413.1:0-12353 GCA_034695025.1 Chamaedrilus cognettii
CTCTGCACGAATATGGCTAATAGATGGCGAATTTTGTATACAAAACTGTATTGCAGCTGGATAAAAACTGTGTTAGTCATATATGAAAAACTCAAAGGGGTTTGTTATTTGGCCCACCCTGTATATTCTACATTTCCGGAGGAGACAAAGTACAAAAGGCACGCGTGAAGTGAGCGAAAAAAACGATTATATTGAAAACAACACGCCAAGGGAAAAAAGTGTGGGAATTATGTTGAAACGCGCTGAAAAAAATGTTGAGCGTATTTCGACCAATAATTTTTTTGCGTGCAAAATCAATCTGTCACGAAATAGCAAATGTCGTGATTTAACTACTCAAGTCCATTTTCAAGCGATGCAAAGTTTTGAGGACTGAAACTTCTCGTGAAATATCGCCACAATGGGAAGACTGCGCTGTACAGCAAGCCGTTACGCCACAGCGCATTATTATTTTGACTTCTAAAACTGATTGCGAGCCAACTGTTAAAAGGGCAAAAGGGGAAGCTACGAACTATATGTATCTCATCGGAGAGGAATTTTAGCAATTCAAAGCACCGTACTTCGTTAACAGGTGCATGCATTGCAGATTTGAAAAAAAACCGTTAGCAATCTTTAACGGGGCATGGATGATTCCAATTAAAACAATGTTATGAAATAAACAGAGACGATTTGACCTCAACCGTCCTATTCCCGAATACGCATCTTGTGAGATTTAACTCTGTGCGTCTTACTATGCTTATTGGCCTCATGACAAAAAATTCTCAGCCAAAAAATATGTTTAAATGCAGTCAGAGTGGTTAAATTGATTATCTTCCGCCAATTTCAGCTGAAAGCCTTTTTCAAATTTTCCAGTCATTTATGAATGAATAAATGAATCAGTGAATGAATGAGTGAATGAACAAACGAACGAACGAATGAATGAATAAATAAATGAATGAATAAGTGAATGAATGAAGAAATGCATGAATGGATGAATGACTGAGTAAATGAATAAATGAATGAATGAATGAATGAACAACGAACGCATGAATAAATTAGTAAATGAATGAATTAATTAATTTTAATTTCAGGCCTATTCAAAGACGCAGTTTTACCAAAAAATTGCCTGAAATACAGACACGACAGGCTCCGGACAGACTACAGGCACGACACACCCACATCGCCGACGCATGCCAATCCGCACAATACTTTCTGTGAGTAGTCGCGCAAAGACCGCACAACTGTTTACAACTAAACCCGATGAAATGAAAAATGACAAAAAAGATAAATTGAGTTACATCACGCTACGTAGAACACGATTATCGCAGGGCCTACCAATATATGTAAAATTATTTTAATCGAACAACAAATTTGGCTTAACACGCATGCATAATAATTATCGAATGAAATCAAAGAAACTAGTCCTTAATTAGTAGAAGTATACATGTGTCTACATGAGATGATAAATGATGGGGGGTGTAACTAGCATTGATCTGAAGGACTTCACTAAGACAGCTGATACTCTGCTTTCTTGTAAAGAATTCTAGACATTTACGGTTCTGTAAGAAAGAGTGCAATCTAGGGTCTAACCTGGGTATTCTCAACTTCAACTTCTCACTTTGATCTCTAGTTAACGCTGAGGTTTCAAGTAGAAAGAATTTCGTAACATTCGTTTCAGCATTAGCGCGCAAAATATTGTAACGAGGCAAAAGTCGGCCTGTCACCTCCTCATCTCCGAAGCACCTTGATGGAGGGTTCTCAGACTATTCTGTTACGAGGAATACTTAATAATGATATAATAAAGATCGGGGAACACAAAGTCAAAATACTACGCTCGGAAGCAGAGAGTTTGATAACAAGCAGCGTTCGAACATCTCGAAAAGCAGACAAAGTGTGAATTTGGAAGTGGTTTGATGCAGGTGGGATGGGAGTATTGACATGTGATGATGTGTGACGTAACGCCAGAATTTGCTGGTGGGGAATGGTGCTTGTTTTGCCACTTTGGAGGCATACTGAAGAAGACTGTAGGATTACTTTCTGTAGGTGTTCCTTTTATTCTCAGTACATGGGCCTACTGGCCACATAGCGTAGAAAATATATTTACTGAATGCTAGGACTAACCTGGTGACTGTGACTAGGCCCTGACCCAGGGGTCGCTAAAAAAGTTACTGGACAAGTTGGATTTCAGTGAATTAGTCAATTGACGCTTTATTAAACTTGAGACTAATAAACAAGTTTTAAAAACAAGTGCTGCATCAAAATTATGTTTATTTTTTCTTCTGATGACTGGCGGAACACCAGGCTACTCGTCGCGGAACATCAATGTTCCGCGGAACACAGGTTGAGAACCCCTGACCTTGATAAGTTCAAAATTGAAACCGTAACTGAAGAAACGAAGTTTGGGCTTGAATGAAACTAAAATCGTCATTGCTTCGGTAAATTAAATACCACTTTATCTACTATGAAATCCATATACATGTTCGTGTAGCATAACAAGCGCGGCAAGTCTGCGGGTTTGTAAGTTGCAATTCCGGCCACAATTACTGCATAATACAAAATAGTGTTGACATCAGCTGGGATCATGGGCTCCCGCCGGATTCTATCCAAGAGGATCAAGAGGATGCAAAACACATTTTTTTAATCCAGGGGGATGCAAACCTCTCGAGCGGGGGGGGGGGGATACTGACCGACGCTTTTTCGCCAGGACCGCCACCTCACTCTCCGAAATCCCATCTACCCACGCCAGGCCAGGGGGTACACAGGGGGGTGCAAACTGCTTTTCCAAGGGGGTGCAAACTGCTTTTCTAGGCTTGCTCCCCTTATGCATAAATGTGCGGCTGGGATATGAAATTTAATACATTTTGTTCACTGCAGCGGTAGAAGATTGTACCAGCTGCAAGTTTTAGCGTTTTTAGCACCGAATCTGATGCGCATATCTATATAATTTTATCAATTTCAGTGATTAGTACTGCAATTGCTAGTCAATTTTTAATTGAAAAATTTGAGGCGGCACGATGTTTATGAGATTCTTAAAGGGATACTCCGAGCTAAAACAATAAGTGAGCGAAAACGTGAAAATATTGAAATTATTTTCTGACTTCCGGTGTCACACCGGCCGAAAGTTAATTGACTCTAGAGCCAAAAGCATAGTTGTCTGCATGCAATTATTAACTAAATATGCTAAATAAGTCAAGAAAATATTAGGGATTGCTTGCCCCCGCGCTACATTATAACTAAAAAATTGCCTGGTCAGAAAAGGAGTTGAGACATCTTGATCGTCTACCACATTTATTATACTATGCCGTGTTAGGCTCGAAAGTGGCTCACTTCGGCTTAAAAGTAGCCTGCTTCCGGTAGAAATTAATGCAATGTTCAGGCTCTTTGACGCTCCAATAAAGTATCTCAGTCTATTCCTTTAACGACTACATCGTTCTTTAATGTTAACGATGATGGCGTCATGTTGTTTAACTTCTCTTCTGTGTGGTAACATATATAATTTTGATGTGTGTGTGTGTTCACTGGTTTTGGTGTCTGTGTGTTCATACACAATTTGTTGCGTGTTTGCTGTGTAATTTGAGAATTTTCTTATTTTGATATTTCGTAATATTAATTTTTTTATTTGGTGTGTGCGTTTACTGTTTGAAAGAACGTAGAACTTTGAATAAAATTGAAAGATCAAACTGCTCGAGCGATCGATACAGAATGATGTTGCTGTTGTTTTTGTCATTGTTGTTGATGTGATTGTTATTTCAGCCCTTAGCGGGGACAAGGTGATGCCTCATTGCACCATCTGATGGTCGCTGATGGCGGTTCCACCATGTAAACCACCATGCCAAAGGGTGCACGAAGCGATCAAAATCTTTGCCGCTGCCGGAATGCGAATCAGCAACTGCCGCACTCGTAATCCACGACCAGCGATATTCCAGACTGATATTCTCTTAAAATAATTTTGCTTTAAGCATTATTAGCGCATCACTACGATATCATCGCGACATCATGATGACTATTAAATCACGACCGCCTGAATGAATATGAGTGTTTCAGTAAAGCTGCTTACACTGGTAGTCACGATAAAAATCGTTAGTAGAACATATGATATTTTGATGTTCTCAGGATGATGGCGAATGACCTGACCGTGACCGCATGAATGAACATGTTCATTCAGACGGTTACTGTTTAACCGTGATTTGTTTCAAAATCACTTTGACACTTTCTGGCCTGTGAGAGGATCGCGTCCCCACCATCCTGTAGGTGAGCTACTTTCCGCTTTACAAATTATGTCAGTCAGGCGGTTCCACCCTATCGGGTAGGAATCGTAGGAAAAACTTGTGGCTGACAAATTTAAACCATCCTTGCCAAAGGGTGGTTTAAAGGCATGCTTAGTTATTCTGGGAGATCAGCAGAGACGTCTACTTCCCGTGGCGTCGAGAGGTAGAATGCTCAGAATTCATTGCGGGGATGCCTGAAGTCTCCCCTCAGCAAACAGCCACCGAGCTACTAGCTGTTCTGGCAGCTGGCAGCGGTGCTGGGCCTACTCGCAGACACTAAGTTATTTGATTTGATTTCATTTAAGTAGTCAAGGAATAATGGTTCAATGAGCGAGCGTAGCCGCCCAGCTGGACGGTGGGAACGCGTCCCCAACGCGGACAAGGGCGTCCCCATCATGACTTTGCATCATGAATGGAGAAGAAACCGAAAATGAGGTGCATTGGTATTGATGGAAACAAAGGAGAACAGATGGACAAATTTACATATTTGGGAACAACGACATCCGAAGAAAGAAGCAGCCACATACAGAAATGAATGGGACTAGCGGAAGACGTCTTCGGAAATCTAATTACCATGGAAGGCTAAAAATCTCACGATACAAATTAAACTCCAAGTTTAGAGATTGTGTATATTAAGTGAGAGTTCTGTGGTTTGGAGTAGGCCCAATAGATCCTGAAATAAGCGTGGAACTATTGACTGGTAAAATGGGTTGGCTTAGGAGAATACTAAGTGTGTCGTGACTGCAGAGAATCAGAAACCAAGTAGCTAGGCAACGACTACGGCAAGAAATATCACTGCTTTCCAAAGAAAACAAGAAAGATGGTGACGGAAAGACCACGTGGTCTGGATACATCTCCAGAATGAACCAATAAAGACTGCTCTATCTAGCGCTCCACACCATAGTACACGGTGCCAGAAGCCAAAGCAAACCAAGACGAAGACAACATAGCAAGGGACCTAAAACAACCTTTCTTCACTAAAGTACACCAAAAGCAATGAGATATTAAGGCTAAGCCCTTGGACGTTTTGTCCATTTCAGCCGGCGCGAAGACTACACCGGCTGAGGACGACACGACAGGCTCGGGTGAGCTCGGGTGCTCCTTTACATTAATACAATTTGTTTTCCAAATTTAAATTTATACCATAACTCATGAGAGTCCCACACCTCCACTATATCCTCCTCTACACCCACAAAGTCATAGGGGGGAGGGGGTGTCCAAGTTTTTATTTTACTGGGTTTCCTCTAAAAATGGGGGGGTGTAGGGGGTGGTGTGTGGGGATGGGGGGGGGTTTAGCCATATCCATAGGCTGCTGGATCCTCCCCTAATCCAACGCCCCTGATTAAGCTGTTACTTCTGATGGCCGGTGAATTGACGTTTCAGGAATGGGACCCATACTTCCAGTGTCGCCACAGTCCACTTCAACCTCCACACATTCGACTACGGCTGGAACACATCCCACTTCAGCCACTACGCAGTCTACTTCAACCTCAACTCATCCCACTTCAGCGACTACACAGTCCACTTCAACCTCCACGCATTCGACTAAAGCCACAACACATCCAACTTCAGCCACTACACAGTCCACTTCAACCTCCACACGGTCCACATCAACAACTACAACAGGTAAGCCATACAGCTTTCATTGGCTTGTACGTAGACACTTCGAGTGGTGAGCCCGAGGTGTACGCTGTGGTTTCTTTCTAGGATGCACATTTTCATGCAATTTTACATGCAGATTTACTTGAAATTTTGCATGCAGCCATGCTAAGACAATTACAATGCAAAATGTCCTTGACTGGGTTTTTTGCAAGCCGTGCATGAAACCCAGTTATAATGAACAAGCCGTGCATGAAATCCAGTAAAGGAAATCGTTGTCATGACGACGGTGGCCCGCCCGCCTTTTCACGGTTGCATACAAAACTGAATGCAAAACATGCATGGTTGAATGAGCCCTTTATCGCCGAACAAATCAAATGCACTTATGCGCCGTCATATCTGGAATTTATTACATTTATACGCCTCTGTCTCATGTTCCAATTTTTTCAGGTAACTTACAGAACTTTAGGAAGGTTAACCGTGATGACTTTTGCAAGATATTTTAAACACCTTCATTGCATTTGTGTCGGCATACTTCGCTTGTAACGCACTCCAAATGCATATATAATTTTACCTCCGATGGTAAGAATATAGTCTGATGCATCGCTGATGTGGGGAAAGTGCGCGGTGTTACATACAGAGAGCGATTGTAAGGAAGCGAATAATTGGCTGCAAAATTAGTTGTCAAAATTAGCTCTACTTCTGACGTCCTATAGAAATCCAGCTCACAGGTCAATGACGCCATGATAGAATGTTGACAATTCCTTTTCTGTGTCCCACGCGAGAAGTAGGTTTCTATTATTGTGCTGCGTGCATAGCTTTATAATTATTCTGTGCTTATTTCAAGCTTAATGAATAAAATTAAAAATATCTTCAGCCGGTCATGGTTACATTGAATGACACATAATAATGATAATAATAATAATAATACTGGGTTGAAAATTCGTTTCGGCGTCCAAGGACGCCATCGGGGACCTCAATAATCGAAACTGAAATTCCTCAATATTGTATAGGCTATCATTCTTATTATTTAAAAGCTCCGTTAATACGGGAATCGAATTTTTTTTAATGTTGTCCCATGCTGGTCCGCGCACAGTGTAGATACAAATTATATTTGTATCTATCAACAAATATGGCAACAGATTAATAATCATTGCAACACAAAGTACTTTCAGTTAAAACTTATTCAAACTCTTACCTTTGACCCCTCGTTGGCCATTTACGTTAAAATGCATTTTACGGCTTTGCGGGCTTTAAGACTTTGACACTTTGAGAATTTGAGACTTTGAAACTTAGAAAATATGAGACTCTGACAAGTTGAGACGATTGATTTCATTATTTATTTAAGGAATACAAGGTTGTGAAAAAGGTGTTCGAAGTGTACAAGATTTAACCCCTACTCGGATATTTTAGCGTAAATGCATTAGCAAGATGGCGCTATTTTGAAGAGTTTTTCATCTTTTTCTTCACTAAAATGCAGCAACAGCAATGAGGTATTAAGGCTAAGCCCTTGGAGTTTTGTCCATTTCAGCCGGCGCGAAGACTACACCGGCTGAGGACGACACGACAGGCTCGGGTGAGTAAGCAATAAAAGAATGCATAGGTTCACAACTGCTATATTGATAGATGATCGAAGCAGCAAAATTAAAACTTGGTCGATAAAAACTTGAAGTGTGGGGGTCCGTGATCCGTCTTTATAGTAGGTTATAGATTTTATACTTCGATATGAGGCTTTTGTTATTTGTGCTCTGCTTATGAAATGGAATTGCATACACACATACATACACCACTTCAATAAGTTCATACCAAGATTCATAGTCATCGTTATCATCATTAATGATTATTAGTTATGATGACGACTCAAACAATTGTATGCAAATATTTGCGCTAATTGCCAAACAACGGTTGCGCTCACCAAATTGTGAAAACCGACGCAACGGGACCCGTTTTTAATAAACAAGCAATCCAGTAAACAAACAACAACAATACACAGTAAACACAGCTTGGATTTGGATTAATTGAAGTTTTGTTCAATGTTAATTTCACACGTTTGTCGATTTATATCAGTGACGGATGTAGTGGAGGCCATTGAAGCCATGATCTCCCCTCGCACACTTGGGCCAAAGTATTTTTTACTTATTTAAATTGTTTCAATAAATTATGCAAATTATAAATTATGCCCCGCCGATCGCTGAATAAAAAAGATCGTTTGGAAACTTCAAGGACACGAGTCTTTTGGAAATGTGACAATGTATACGCGCTCTTAAGAAGCCACGGGAATGAAAACAAGAATCTTTCAACATTGTAAGTTGAGAGCAAAGACAAACATTTGTTTGACATTGCAAGTTAAATAGTGGGTGTAAATCCCTTAGGTATCGCTCTAAAACTCATACGCTGACAAGATGCACATGTAAAGAAGACGAAGCGTTGTAGCAAATTTTAACGGCCACTTCGTGCATCCTTTGGTCTAAAATTCTGAACACTCTTTCTCGAGCCTTTTTGTTAACATTCAATACCCGGTCTTAGATCAATCCTAGCAAACAATGCCCAGTTCTGACCCTATGAACAGTCATTGTCCTTTACATGAATGCAATTTGTTTTCCAAATTTAACTTTACACCGTAACTCATAAGAGTCCCACACCTCTGCTATATCCTCCCCTACACCCACTCCGTCTCAGGGGGGGGGATGTCCAAGTTCTGATTTTACAGGGTTTCCTCTAAAATTTGGGGGGTATAGGGGGTGGTGTGTGGGGGTGGGGGGGGGTTTAGCCAAATCCATGGGCTGCTGGATCCGCACCTAATCTAGACTCTTTTAAGCAGTTCTTTCTGTTGGACGGTGAATTGATATTTCAGGAATGGGACCCATACTTTCAGTGTTGTCACAGTCCACTTCAACCTCCATACATCCCACTTAAGCCACTACGCAGTCCACTTCAACCTCCACACGGTCCACATCATTAACTACAACAGGTAAGCCATACAGCTTCCATTGTCTTGTATGTAGACACTTCTAGTGGTAGGCCTGAGGTGTACGTTAGGGTCTCTTTTCAAGATGCATATTTTGCATGCAATTTTACATGCAGTTTTGTATGCAGCCATGCTAAGGCAAATACAATGTAAAATGTCCTCGACTGGGTTTTATGCAAGCCGTGCATGAAACCCAGTTTTAAAGAACAAGCCGTGCATTAAACCCAGTTCAGGAAATCGTTGCCATGACAACGGTCGCCCGTCCGCCTTAACACGGTTGCACAAAATTGCATGCAAAATTGTATGCAAAATATGCATGGCTTAGAGAGACCCTAATTAGCTGAACAAATCAGATGCGTATACGCGCAGTCATCGCTGGATTATATTACAGTTGTGCGCCTCTGTGTCATGTTCCAATTTTTTCATGTAAATTACAAAACTTTAGGAAGCTTAACCGTGATGACTATTGCAAGATATTATAAAAACTTGGATTGCACTTGTGACTGCATACTTCGCTTGTAACGCACTCCAAATGCAATATATCATTCTAGCTCCGATGAAAAGATGAGTCGCACGGAAAGATGAGTCTGATGAGTCGCTGATGCGGGGAAAGGCAGCAGACTACATACAGAGAGCGATTTTAAGGAAACGAATAGTCGGCCTGGATTAAAACTAATAATCGCAACTTATTTCGATAAAGGCGCTCGAGACCGGCGGCGGAGTATGGGACACAAAAAATGGATTGACAACTAGGCCTAACTACCCTACAATGGGCACATTGGTGCCAAACGATGGCTGCAAAATTGGTTTTCAATATTAGTTATTATTAATAAGTTATTAATATTAATATTAGTTATTATTAATAAGTACAGACCAAGTATTAAATTATTAATCTCCGCAGGAATTAAAAAATGAATCTTTCGACATTGTAAGTTGAGGGCAAAGATAAGCATTTATTTTGACATTGGCCTACTATGTCAAAGAGACACAGTGTAAATAATATGGTATCGCTCTAAAACAAGTACGCTGACAAGGTTAACATGCAAAGCAGACGAAGCGTTTTGGCAAAGTTTAACGGTCACTTTGTGCATCCTTTGGCAAGGTGGTCTAAAATTCTGAACACTCTTTCTCGAACCCAATTGTTAACATTTAATACCCAGTATTAAGCCAATCTTAGCAATCAATGTCCAGTTCTGACCCCATGCTTAACAGTCATTCTCCCTTGCGTGATTAAAATTTGTTTTTCAATTTCAACTTTACACCTTAACACACGAGAGTCCTACACTTCCACTGTATCCTCCCCTACACCCCCGCTCTCTCCGAGGCGTTGTCCAAGTTTTGATTTTACGGGGGTTTCCTCTAAAATCGTGGGAGTGTAGAGGGTGTGAGGGGGGGGGGGTTAATTAAATCCATGGACTTCTTGATGCTGTTATTTCTGATGGCCAGTGAAATTACGTTTCAGGAATGGGACCCACGGCTACATTCCTTCCTGTGTGAGATGGGTCGCTTCGTCGCTTCAGAGCGAATACAAAAGGGACTTTGATCGCACGCAGCAGAGTAAATTGACAATTTAAGATAAAATGTGAGCAGTTGAAGTGCATCAGCATTAGAGAGCACGGACGCTGAAACCGGGTTGCGGCAGGGGAGCAATGCCCCCCCCCACTCGCCAATGCGGTAGGGGCAAACGTAGTTTATTGCCCCTCCTCCCCCCAGGTTTTCGAAAGCATTTTCATGGCAAAAGTTCCCTTCAGAACCACTTCCTCTAGTGCGGGTGATGCGGATGAAATTGCAATATGCACATTTACAAACGTCAATTGTCTATTGTCAGCAGTTCAGTTCAGTTCCCAAATGAGGCTTGATTAAAGACTCAAAATTAATGTATCATGGCCCTAGTATGAACTTTCAAAATAGTGTAATCATTAAAAAAGATTACTTTAAAGTTGGCAGATTACATAACACTCTACTTCCTATAGAGCATTCTAGTCAAGAGATTAGAGTTTCCGGGACGATTTGTCTTTCGAGGAAGGGCATATTCATGTGGGCGTGGCCCAAAATGGCTCTACTATTCAACGCAACATAAGGTCATGCATACAAGTCGTCTGGCACTGGGGGGTCAAGCTAAAGTGGATATAAGCGGAACAGGAGTGGGCAAAGAAATGGCCCTAGTAAAGGGCATAGCGGACAATGTTTCCACCGTCCAGTTATGTTCAACAGGTTTTTTTAAAATTCCGTTTGTCTGAGAATGGGGGAGAGGGGGATAGGTAAAAGTAGACAAATATGGATTAGGGGGGTACACAATGTGTAATTTTTTACGGACGTCTTCCATGCATGACCCCAAAGTTTAATTTTAAAATATTTGTCCACATCTCTACACCAGACTCCAGAAGTCAATTGCTAGACGCTATAGCGTCTTCTTTACAGGGTGAGTCATAAAAAACGTGTCCCTAGCGATATCGCGATAACGTCTTCAAATTGTAATATTTTGGCCTAATTTTTTCCTCGATTGCAGCTGAGATAATTTGACACAAATTCCGAAATTTGCAAAAATAAATTTGCTTCCGTTCAGAATTTATGAAACTTTTTTTTAAAAAGTCAAAAAATCACTTGAACCAAGGCAATAAAGCCCATTTAAAGAGCTACAAGAGCTTGGGTGACCTGATGTTCCTTTGTATTATTTGGTGGCCCTGAAAAGAGCCGATTTGCGTAATGATTGTACTGATCGAAAATTGTCACAACGTTGTGCCCGCCGCCTTCACCTTTCATCAAGATGGCGCGCCGGCCCAAACCACCCGCCAGGCACAAGATAGGCTGGATCAGAACTGTCCGGATGTCATCAAGAAAGATGAGTGGCCTCCCTACTCCCCAGACCTAAATCCACTTGATTACCATGTGTGGGTTGCATGTGTGGGTTATCGATGAAGCGCAGAAGTCAATTTGAATGGTCGTCGAACATGGTCCGTCATGCCTGGCTTGTCACGTGGCCTTATTGTACTGGTAACTGGAGGCATAAGTGCGTTTATTTCCTCAGTCAATATTGCATAGAATGAGGTAACGCACTCGTGGCCTAAAGTAGCCTGCCAAGGAATGTCGCATAGTCGACTATTTAATGTCTGAAGTCGTTCTTCTATAAAGTGTCTGATTGTTCTAGTGTAGCTTAACTGCTTTACATAATTAGGCTTAAGTATCCTACAATTATTTTGTGATCTAAGTTATCAAAGGAATCTAGGATCTTAAAATTAGCAATATAGTCACTTCTGTTCGTTATCAACGAATCTAGTAGACTAACACGGCGCGTAGGCTCATTGATAACCTGCTTGAAATAATATTCATGTACTACATTGACTAAACTCACACCTAATTCATGGGAGAACTGATGGGTAACTGCAGCTGGAGGTGGAATTGTTGACACCGAACTAGCAGCAGGCGGGAGGTCGGTAGGATCAAAGATTGAATTGAACCACGGTGATTGAGAAGTATGGATTCGCGCTGGTCGAGGCGGCGAGCCAGGGGCAGGGTTGTTGCTATCCTTGAAAAACCATTCG
>JAQIWG010007414.1:0-12353 GCA_034695025.1 Chamaedrilus cognettii
GGTGGGGGTTGAGGGGATGGCTGGGGGAAGGGGGGAGAGCGTTGGCTATGGGAGTCGGCTGTGAGCGTTTGGGACTAGGAGGGCGCAGCGGATGCGTTGACACATAGAGGCAGAGAAGCGGGAAGGATGCAGTAGAGAGAGAAAGGGATATGGAGGAACAGGGCCCAGGGGGGAGATAAGAAAGAAGACTGAATGGTGGGGGTAGGACGTGGGGACGCTGACTGTTGGTTAGCGGAGAGTGTGGGGACTTTTTTTGAACAAATCAGGGGGAAAGCTCCGCGTGGTGCGGGAGTGGGGGGGGGGGGGTTAGGCGAAGGGATTCCGGCAAATGACCGAGAGGTAGCGAGGGAATAGTGGAGGGACAGAGAGGGTGGGGGCATGCCGCCGGTAGGAAGCATACATCGGGACTGGAGGGATGATAATAAAGGGCGGTAGGGGGAGGGTGGCTGAAGGGTGGGGTGGAGGCTGTGTGGCTTGGATTGCTCAAAGGGGGTGGGGAGGGGTGCCTTGAAAGAAACTGACCAGGAACAACGAGGCTGTTGAACTGTGCGTGTGAACAAGGCGTGACCCATCTGTAGCACATGGTGGTGAGGGGCCCAGTTCGAGCAATCTTGCAACAATGTAATCTAACAAATGCAACGCAACCAATCAACGCTGCAACAACGTCGTGAAGCGTTTGCAGCAGCTGAGACTAGCAGAGCTGAAGCTTGAGCTTGTCAAAGATCCGTGATTCAGGTGTTGAGCTGAGGACCAGTCGGTGGTACGCTGTCGGCATTGATTGTAGCTGATTGAGTCTAATTATCACCCGATCATATCAGCGATCATATTTTTCAGAGGACGTGTGATTTAATAGCTCTGTGCGTTTATGAGGAGAATCACTAATTTTGTAGGCGAATATGGGAATATTTAGCGCAGAAATAAGTCCTTCAAGCTAGGTGAATAATTATAGGCCTATCGTGAAGGAGGTGCCACAGAGTAAACACTTCTCATGCTAGGATGCGTTTAGTTATGGAGCGAAACTGCTAGTGGGGGGGGGGCGAAGGTAGCGGGGGGGGGATCGTGTAGGTGGAGGCACTCGAGAGAAGAACGCGGCAGGGGGGTGGTGCGCCGAACACACAACATTGTCTACCCAGCGGACGGTAGGCTTGGAGCCTTGGACCCGAGCATACTGCGTGTGTGTGAGAGGGGCGGGGGAGGGGGGCACAGCTTACTGTATGTGGGAGAGGGACGTGGTCTACTTAGGCATGTTAGAGAGGGAGACACTGCCTGGCTTCGTGTTAGAGAGGGGGGCACTGCATATTGCTTGTGAGAGAGAGGCCGGGTATGGCCTACGGCGTGTGAGAGAGAGGGAAGTCTAAGCTACTGCATGCGAGAGTGGGGCTTAGCTTGCTGCGCGGGGAAGGAGAAGGCCTGTGCTCGCACAGAACCACTTCGAGTGGGTGGAGAGTCGAGAGCGCTGGATAGGGGGGGAATTAAGGGGAGTAGCCTTACCGGCTTGCTACTCCCCACCCCGTCAAGCGCCTAAGTGATGATAAGATGGGTGGGATGATCATGCCCCCCCCCCCCCCCGCTCGAATCCTTCTCGCTCCAACGCTGTGGAGTTGTTCGAAGGGGCGTCAGATAGGGTGAGGGATGGCTTGTCTGATGAATCGCAGCCATCGATCAGCGGCGAACCAATGAGAGGGCTCGGATATGGTGACCAATGGGAGGCGAGACTGCGCTGTGGGCCTACTCGTGACTGATTGATCATGAGCTGGCGGATTGGGCAGACGATGGACGCCAACAACTTAATTTGAGTGATTCTGATCGGATGTTATCCTGCTCAGAACTCATTGGAGTCGTCTGCTTTTGCGTGTTGATAATGGGACTTTGAACTGTGAGGGTTGAAAGATGGGCGGGATGACGATTGTAGGCATACGGGTGTTTGTGCTGACGCAGCGTGGAGTTTGGTGCAAAGCTGTGTGCTCATCTTATTATTATGTGGTACACGGGGGGGGGGGGGGTCACGTTTTAATGAACGGATGTGTCTATAGACTATTAGCCTACTTAGTTCGTTGGTTGGCACACACATGTACATGCCATGGGGCTACTATTGCTGGCGTTTAGTCAACGAAAATTTGTGGGCGATCCTTTCAATGACGCACTAACATATAACATGGACAAAAACAAATTCGGGTGCCATTACTAGCGTCGAGGAGTTAAACTGAAGGTCTCACGCGTCTCGAACCACATGTATCTAGCTGCCTGCGAAATTTTCCCATACCAGTGCGAAATCGGAAGTATCATCAAACTTTGAATAGTTTGAATATTTGAATTTATACTGTTTTGAAGATCAATATCATATGCGTAATTATTATGGCACTATTATTATGAGATAATTATTATAATAATGAATTTAGTGAAATCTGGGAGAAAATGAACCCAGTCGATACTGTTTTTTTATCTGCTATCATTTTTACAAATATTTTCGAGTTCTACATACTGTACTATAGTCCAATGTGTGTTTTAAAAGATTGTTAGCTAGTCGTGCAGAAATTGAAAAGCTTGCCGTTAAAGTTTTTGTATTGATTTTTTCATCTAATTTATGAACTGTGGCATAATCGTCATAAAAGTTGTGTAGGCTAAAATTTAATGTTATTTAGAGCTAGTTGCGATGCTTCTATTTCGCTTCTTCATTCTCAAACTGACTCTGGCTCTGTCGGCTCTATATCAAGGCATCAGTTGACAGTTCTACATAAACGGAGATTGTTTTCCTGTTTACAGAATATAATCATGCGCCGGGCTGTTGTGCCCACGCTTCATATCCAATACCCAAACACCGGCTGCCGATAAGAAATTAGTCTAGAAACGGATAAACGAGGCAGGAAAGACGCTCTGTAATAAGCCGATGAGAACATGATACCACTGCCGAGCCTCTGCTCGTTGTGTGAGCGGCTATTCAATATCGAATAATATTTGGACAGGCTTCCCTGCAGCGGATGCGTGCGTTGCTGCGAACATTGGTGGCGCTGGTGGTTAGGCTGGAATGCCTCTATGCCTGTGCGTCAAGCGAGCTTTCATTATGTGTGTATCCTGAGATGCTCCGCAATGGCTGGCTCATGCTGGCCTACAGGTAATAGACCTTTTAATGTGAGAAAGAAGATTAATTCCACGAGATTTTCACTGAAATGTTAAAGCGATGCGCATAACTTATCGCAGCACAACTAGCGAGGTTAGCTAGACTACAAGAATACTCTTTTGACAAAAATTAGTCTATTATCGCCATAAAATGTACTAATTGTGATGATCTTTGATTTTTGAAGATCACTTTTGTATGGGGAAGTCCGGTGGCATTTTCCCATCACACGTCACACTGACACTCGTTTGATAAACAAAATTAATGACGGTGTCTGGGACTCACAGAACATTGATGACCACCGAAAGGCTTAAGCCTGCTGCTAGCGCTTTTAGATGCTTGGTACCGCCAAGGTCTACCGCCATTGGACTGGCAGGGTAACCATTTCTCACGTTCACTGTTGGAGCCTGGACTGAACGTCTGATGTATCTGCCTATCTGTATACAGCTCTGCGGCAGCCATGGATTCTGCCTGTGTGTGTATCATAGAAGCGCTGTGTAGCGTGCAGCGTGCATCCTTCACTCAAGTCGACCAGGCATTGGTCGATGCGCCAGTATTCACTGCCGCCAGTCTGTCTATACTAGCTGTAGCGTTATATCACACGCTGTAAACTAGATGTTAGCGCTTCGCATGGCATTGCGTGCTGTGCTGCGATCTATATTCTATAGATAGCGGCGAGCCTGGATCAATGCAGGCATTATAGGGCATGCTGTCTTGTACTATACTCTAGGCTGTCTTGTATTATGCTCTACGCTGTCGTGATGAAGGACACGACTCTGTGCGGTTGGCAACGCCCCATTTTTAGCGAAAAGAGATGTTGTACAACGAATGACGATTGTGCTCTGATGTTTATACAACACACGCAGGGTACAAATCTCTCCTCTTTCTTGATACACTTAAATTGCTCGTACATCATCACTGGCATTCATATTGCAGCGACGCGCGTAATGTTGTAATGTTGCGAACAGCTGTATTACGTTACACGTAACTATAGTAGTCCCATAACTGATAAGATCTTTCAGCTATGACCTAAATGCTAACGAGTACATCGATACAAACGTTGGCCGCATCGTTGTCATCGCAATAAATTACTGTATTCCGCTTAATCGCACCGCGTGGCCTAGACCCCGCTGCATATGGTGTACGTGTCAGCGTATGACACAGTGCTACCATCAACACATGTGTGCGCAGTGAGTTATTGGGTGTATAATACATAAGCTGCGGCTAGATCAAAATGCACATGTTCAGTGGGCGAGTGGTGATCGAGGCTCCGAGCTCATTGGTTCAAGAGCTCTAGTTTCATACTTTCATTCAAGTGCCCATCTATCATGGTCAGTAATAATTGCGTCTAGTCTATAATAGCTATGACCGCTAGCGAGTTTTAAATCATGCGAATGTGCTATTTATAGATCAGCTCTGCTATATATAGAGCTTATGGATTGACCTAACGGAATAGACCTGGCCTAATCGAAATAAAAGCTGAACTTAATCAGTTTTAATTCTAAAAATAGAAATATGTTCTAAAAATAGTACAATAGCATGGTTCGCATAACGCGTCTGAACGTGCAGCCTACAGCTAGGCCTATTGCTATATCTCACAGGTGTCACTATTGCCTGCCATCATCTATTCTACACAATGTTCAGAGTTCGTAGAGTTATCAGCGCTTCACTCCGATATGATGAGATTATTTTTTGATGAAACACGACTCTGACATTTGACTGACATGGCAGGGCGATGTGGTGGCGGTGGCTTTGCCAGTGAGAAAATTGCTAGGAACTAGAGAAAGCAATAAAATGTTGTCAGATCAAGATGTCGTGAGAAGTGACAGTAACGTGCTAGGTTATTTTGCTGTGGTTTGGAGATCTGGGGAAGAAATCTGAGAAATATAAAACCTCTTTAAAGCGGGAGCCAACAGTGTCAACTTGGAATAAAACATTACAGTAAAGGTCTGTATGCGGCAAAATTTGGTTAGACACAAAGAAACTAATTAAGCTGATTGGATTTAAAATTAGATTTAGCATTAAATCCGCAGTTATATCGCAAACTACCGTTGGTATTTTGTGCTACTGGTATTAGGTTAGACCTCTAGATCAGGTGCGTTGAGCTTGTGTGTGGGCTTTAGTAGGAATCAGTGGCTTGCATGCCTAATGTCACTGAGTGGAGAATAGCGAGGCGGAGAGATTAGATCATGACTGTGGATTAATGACTTCTTGTATTGAATGCTTTACGCTATAAGATGAAATTAAGGCTCCTTATTGCAGTCAACGCTAATGGAGTCTATTATGTCAAATCTGTGAAAATAGTTGATTGGTGTGGGGGGGTATCCTCACCGCTAAACGACTGGATCAACAAACGCGGAAGATTTAGTTGGTAAAGGATAAAATACTTACTTCACTATGTATATTCGACCTCCTGCAAATCGGGGATACAAAAGTGGTTTACAACCCAGAGTCCATCGGTTGAGTCTTAGAGGCGACTAAAGAAGGGGAAGCGGTCCTTGCTTGGCCGGATGCCCTGAGCCTGTAATATACTTTATGCTAGTACACCCAGATGATCCCGATCTTAAACATCCCTAAAATCCTGTATGAAATAATTATATTTGCTATTTCCAAGACCGCAGACATATTGATATCTATATTAAATAAAAAATAACGTAAACAATTATAGACACATCTTTGCTTTAAAAAAAATATTCTGTGTAAGATGCCTCTGTTATACTAAATTTGCAGTTTTGCAGTAGGCCTATTTCATAGTTTAAGGACTGTACCTAGAAACACGGACCATTACTAGTTCGGTTCGGTGCAAGAGAGCCGCTGCAGAACTGTACAGCTCCCCCTTGTTCAATTATCCTTTAAGACTCGCCCGGGGAGCGGAGCACTGAGCTGCAAGCCAATTCTTTGTTCCCCTTATGCAGGGGGTCGGCTATCATGGCTATACAATGTGCAGACTACGATGCTTGAGTATCTTGCTCTAACGTGTGGTGGAGTGATACTGGTTTATACATCCATACAACTAGACGCAATTTTGCCCCGCTGCATGCTTCAAATAAAGAGCTGCATGCTTCAAATAAAGAGCTGCATGCTTCAAATAAAGAGCTGCATGCTTCATATAAAGAGCTGCATGCTTCAAATAAAGAGCTGCATGCTTCAAATAAAGAGCTGCATGCTTCAAATAAAGAGCTGCGTGCTTCAAATAAAGAGCTGCATGCTTCAAATAAAGAGCTGCATGCTTCAAATAAAGAGCTGCACGCTTCAAATAAAGAATTCGTCATGAAACTGCTGCCGTCATGCTGTTAGTCAGCATTGTATTAGAGCAGTATGTGCAGTATTGTATATGCGCAGTTACCATGCTCGAGACATCAATCACTATTATTATAGGTACGATACGATGTTGTAGCCTACATGTAGACATATCTTTGGTTAACGATGGGACACGCTTTTGTTGCGCTACGACGCAGTTTAAGTAGAAGTCAAGAATCAGTCCTCACGATCGAGTCAGGTATAAATCAGAGGGGGCTCAGAGTTCTCAATGCTTCACTGAATTTGTGTCGAAACGCGCGGCGCGTAACGCAAACGACAACGTGTTCTGAACATAACTTGCAGGGGAGGACACTCGTTTTTGACACTGGGGGGGGGAATTTTTGACACTGGGGGGGGGGTCGAATAATAGTTTTGCAATAATGGCGCGGCACGCTTTGACTGTTGGAAAGGGTGACAAAAAAAAAATTGCGCTTCAAAAAATTTGCCTCCATATTCTTGGTGCTTCTGTGTGCAGATTGCCTTCAGTGAAACAGAAATTAATGCCAGAAGTGTAAATTTTCAATGAAATTATACAGGGCGTATAATGGCGTAGCTGGGGGAGGGGAGAGAAAGTAGTATTTGTTTGGAGGGGGAGGCGAAGCCATTGGCTTTGCCGTTGGATGTATTATGGAGACAATATGATAGTCTCTGCAACTCTCTGCCCCGGCCGGGTGTTGAACATTTGAGGGAGACCGTTGCATGATAGTGTCTGCACTATTGAGGGGAGGAGGGTGATGCCCCCGTCCCCCACATCGGCGCTCATGAACATAAGGACCCAGTCTCACGCTGGTATACGACCCATGATAGATTCAATGGTGCTTTCTATTGGTCGGAATGGTTTGCTGCGTCGACCACGCTTTGTGTATCAACAATGACGCCTCTCGGCGCTCGGGCTGTTTGGCGCCCTGCAACTGTACGCGTGGACTCGCCTCGAGGCGTTCAAATCGCGAGTGTTTTCTAAAGGATTGGAGAAAATAATGGATTCAACATGACCGAAATAATTAAACTTCAACACGCTGTAAATTGCGCATTGTTGAATTTAGGCCTTTGTTTTATTGACTATTTTAATGCTGTTGTATCGCTATATTCCATATTGCTTCTTAGTCGCGCCGTTTGTTTAGGGCCTACCGTATCTTGTGCTCTTTCTTTTGATGAGTAAACTTATTCTGAACAAACCTTGATCTTCTAAATTCAATCCATGGTTAGGTTCAGGCTTCGGTAATTGTTCGAGTCAATTTAGGCTAATCTTCTTCATTCTCCTTCACACTCTTTCTTCGTCATCACCCCCTGCAGGCCGGGGAACAAAGAATAGGCTCGCAGCCCAGCGCTCCCCGTGCGAGACGTAAAAGGCGACTAAAGAAGGGGGAGTGGTTTCTGTCCGGGCTCTCTTGCACAGAACCAGACAAGGCCTATATCTAGTTCTTACAAGTGCTACACACGGTACCTAAACAAACAAACAAACAAAAACACAAACTAAGCTTTCTTCATCATTTTGGTGTAGTTTGGAACAGCCCTCCTCTTCTATGTTGTGTAACTGAGTGGGTCTGCGGGCGACAGGAGAGGCTGCACAATAAAGCACTCAGCGGGGCCCTGGGGGTCCAGAGACGGGGGGGGGGGCTGTTAGGGTAGGGGAGGCGATTTGGAAGGGGAAGTGGTAGGGGGAAACATGATCGGAATGCGTTAGCGGTTGTGTAAAATGTTGATGGCTCCACATGTCACTACCCCCCCTTCCTCCATCCCGCGTATTGAACGATCTAGCCATGAAGCTATATAATGGAATGAAATCTTGAATGCTATCTGCCATAAATACAGGTTTCATGCGCCTCTGAGCTGTCCTTCGACGGTAAAACGGGCGTTAAATTCCTGATGTTACGATCTGTGATACTAAACGTTCATTGCAAACGTTGTTTAGTACATATATTGCAAACTAAAGCTAAATTTTTGGTTGTTTTTATGTCAGCATTTAAAGACAGATGACACAATATACATATCAATGAACCGTGTAACTGCTGTTTACCGCTGCTTCCTGTTTTTCACACGTTTCTGCCAATTGTCCTAATGAAGTGTAATTGAAAACAGACTTTGAGTCAATCAGCGCGTTCTAATACGCTGTAGCATATTAAGTTAATATTTGTTACCAGGAACATTACTCTATTCACAGAAGAGAGCAAGCGTGTGTTTCTTGTCGGTGATTTATTTCTGTTTGAGCAATTTTTTACTTATTTTAGTTTAGCAGCATCAGCATCTGTCTAGCTGGAGTAGAGAATAGCTTTGTGCGCGATGCGCAGCCTACGTTACATCATTATAATACAGTTTAACGCGTTCAACATTATCTAGGCGTACGGTGATTTTTCTTCTGCAATTTTTAAAAGGAATATCCAGTGATCTTAAATGAAAAATCGTGCCCCGCTCGGATGGACATTGTCCAAGCAAACTTTCTTTTCTTTTCGGGTGCACCACATAGTCCCCATGCAGTAGTCCGTTTATGATGTGGAGGGCTAGTTCGCTACGCGGCACTGCGTTCTACTCAGTGGTCATTCCTGTACTGCGGCATGTGAGCGGTTGGCTATCTGGTTTGGATTTTACAATCCCGGCCGGGGAAATTGAGCGAACGAGCTTGCTAATGACTGCGGTAATATATCCAGTGGGCAGTGGGGCGTGCACGCTCATCAGTATGTGCAGCGGGCGAAGGTACTGGCGTTTGAATTAATTTTCAGATAAGCAGTGTGGGTTAGCAGTACAGTTGAATTGGATTGGTTTTGGGGGTTTAAGGAATGCGTTTAGCAACAAATACTATTTTCTGTCCGGTTTAGTGTCTCGGAGCTCAGCAAAGAACCGCTCCCCCTTCTTTAGTCGCCTCTGGGGCCTTGCCCGCGGCGCTCTGCGCTGCAGACACATTCCTTGTTTCTCGGTTTGCAGGGAATGTTAACTGTTGGAGTCATATTGATTATGGGAAGAAAATGGTCAGTTGTCATCTTACTATAACGTTGGCTGTAATATCATTGACCTCAACGGTAGACAGCATGTGGTCATCGGTTTTAGAGCCGATACAGTGCACAGTATCCAGTCCATTTGACTGTTCACTTGAACAATGATTAAACTGTACACATTTGCAATAGAGAACCTATATAACAATATACATGATATAGCAATATACATCATATAACAATATATTGCCACTTCTAGCTGTGATTGCTGTTTGACATGCGGCGGAATGGTTTTAAAGGCGGCCAGACAGAAGTAGCTATTGTGTTCCACTTTATTATCATCGATGGGATGTAGGTCCATAACAATGACAGGTAATGTTGACAAGCGTCTAGCAGCGCAGTTGGCCCCGTGCACCTACCACCCTCACTTCCGAATATAACTCATAATCTTGACTAACCCTACATCCTGACCCCTAACCCTGATTCTCAAACAAAATACATTTTCTGGAGCGATGATTGACAGTTGCGCAAATCAATCAAGCAACCAATCAAACGTTCACGTGCACAGGGCTAACGCCACCGCTAGCCGCTTCTCTCTGTTGAAGACGATCCGGTCTGAGCTGGTAAAGAGAAGTGGAAAAAACACTCAAGGCCTGCTAACGTTATATATAGCCACACGCCGGTGCGTTATTTGGAATCCATACAGTCTTTGTGTAAATTGCGTAATCTAATATAGACTCATTCTGCTTCATCTTAACTAACCCTAACCCTTACGCAAAACTTAGCCACACTAACCCTAATCTAAACTTACTTAACGCAAAGTAGGCTACTAGTGATCTTTTTATAGAATACACATTTGTAGTAGACTACATTTTTCGTTTGAGCCATCAGGTCACACACAATAGCAGGTCGTTGGTGCTGTCAGACTTGCAAGTAGGTCCTATGGCAACTTGCTAAAGACAGACGCGCTAGCACGCTATTGGCATTCTTCACGCTATCCTTAACAGCCGACGACAGTGGCTGCAATCTATATGGCAGCACTTGTGTGTATGCTAATGCTTTTACAACCCAAAAGCCCTGGGCAGTGAGCAGTGCACTTAGCGGTGTTTGTGTGAGAAACACAACTGAATCAGTGAGCCTGAAGAATTAGCCTGTACGTGTGGTTGATGAGTGTTAGGTTCTACATTGAAAGACAACAGCACACGATAAGTATATTGTTGTCATATTTAATATATTTTCTTTGCAAGTCATATTTAAAAGGAGTTTCACTATATATTAAATGACATAGCGGTGAATCTCTTAATACTGATTTTAGACTTTAAGTCAGAAATATTTTGCAGTTAATTTAGTTCACACTTGACATTGTAAAAAACATAGTTAGTCCACCTCTTCGTGTCAGTTTTATGATGGATCACTTTATTGCATTCATCTTGATATGGGAACAAGATACTTTTTGGTTTTATTCACTTGTTCTTACATGTATTATACTTGAATTATGTGACCAATGAGTCTCTTGAACAAAACTTCATGACCAAAATGACCATTTTTACATTGTATAGCTGTCGTGTGATACAGGCTGCGACACTAATCATTTCAATCACTGGTAAAGAGAAAACAACCTGCGGTGTGACATTGTCCGACAGTTGTCTATTCTGTGATCTTGTCCTTGCTGATAAAGGCTTGTAATGTATCACACTGAGCTCTGGGCGATATCAAACTGGATACATGTCTTTACTACAAGGCTCTGTAGGCTAGGCCTTCATAAGCTTAATGTATATGATACTGTAATCTTGTACTTAGTATACGCCTTAGCTCACTGCGCCATCGCCTTGAATGAGTCTAGTGTCTCGGAGCTCGAGTACAGCGTTATCATATCACGTCACCACTCAAGTGAACCTAAGGCCGTTCTTTTGTGTCGGTTTATGTATGCACTATGCACTATACAGGCTGTCGTGCGAAGTGCATACGGTACAGTACCATGTGGCATTGTAATGTGACTTTGTTGGATTTTTTCGAGTTTAAGGACCGTGTATAGTAACGAAGACTAGTACAGTCCGGTTCAGTGCCTCGGCCTCGGCTTTATCCAGCAATGAACCGCTCTCCCTTCTTTAGTCGCCTTTTAAGACTCGCCCGGGGAGCTCTGGCCTGCAAGTCTATTCTTTGTTCCGCCACATACGGGGGCTTCCTTGGATTTGAATGTATGTTAGGTGTTTGCCCTGCGTAGAGAGCATAATATATTGAAGGTTGTTGCGAAGACAGCAGGGCGACTCCAGTACAAAGTACATGTAGGCAGCATTTTGTGTGTCTATGGCCTGTACAGTAGCTCTCCACTGTGAGCTAAACTACTGCGGCCTCTAGGCTATTTCGTTATTGTGTCTGCATGGGGCTATACTGAAGCTGGCGTTAGAAAGGCACTCACAAGTGACACAACAGCTGTGGCAGGATCAATTGAGTCGACTGAAAACTGTCGTCTCTTTAATGTCTAACATTGATCGACACGACGCTTGCCGTAGGCCGATTGTAATGTCAGAATAGTTCAACACAATCATGGCTATAAAGTTAAGCATTGCTGCATAGCATGCTACATGAATATCTGACTGCTGTTTAAGTCTACGGCCGATCTCACCACCAGAATGTGATTTGATAGAGCTCATGCCATCAGTGTCATTACAATATTGTAGCATTGTTTTGTGTACAAGCGCTGCGTGATCTAGTAAATTCAGTACAGCAGCGGGTCTCCGGTAAAGTGCGAAGTGCGAGTCGCGAAAGTGCGAAAGTCTGCCAGGGGTAAACAGAGAAAGGCCTCTCTGCGAAAGGCACTTGCGAAAGAAGGGTATTATGCGAATGGCGAAAGTTAGGCTGAAGGCATGCAGCTGTAGGCCTAGACATTTCAGTTAATTGATCGAGCGGTGCATTGATCGAGCGGTGGTCTATTGAATGCAAGGGGGGGGGGGGGTGACGGGTGATAATTCAATTATCGATTTCCGCTGCCTTGCTAATTATCTAATGTG
>JAQIWG010007415.1:0-12352 GCA_034695025.1 Chamaedrilus cognettii
GAAATATATTTACTTTTGGCCGAGTTATCGCGAATTCGCTAGGGGGTTGTTTTTTTATTACGCACTCTGTATATGTAAAAGCATAAATAAATTTTATCTCTCTCCGGAGGCAAAAAGATATGATGTGAGAGGATAGACGTGCGAACATCCTAACAAGAAGGCAAATATGCTCAAAGAAACAACAAAGCTGCTGTCAAGTGACTGCTTTGGACAAACTCAATCAGAGCGTTGTCGATAATAGCACTTTGGGGTACACCTGTTAGCGTGATCGCATCAATGCAGTGGCGGACCCTTTGCATGCCGAGTTGATGACTTATTTATGTGGCCTTTATTATTTTGGATGAACAGAATAAAATTTCTTGCAACTTCACCGATTATTAACTAAATGAAACAACTGTGGCATATGGATTTCAGTTTTTGTTTGAACACAGTGTATAAAATATCCATTTTGTGATGAACGTATATTATAACGTAGAAGGTTTAATCATTTTATATTAAATTCTTTATATTATATTTTATGAAGCTTTTTTGTATTGTTTGTTGGAGTTCACTCAATTTCTTCAAGCCTTTGGCATTGTTTTCACGGTTTCAGTCCAAGCGAAGGCGCCAGCAAAGAAGATCCGACAACAGTGAGAAGATTCAAGGCGCACCTAAGCTGAAAGGAAAAAGGTCTTCAAAAAAAAGCTTTTCCGGCTTTTTAAGTATTGGCGAACCAAAGAAGCGTCTAAATTGGTCCAGCAAGTTGCCTCATTCCATTTCTTCTTCTTCTTCTACGACATCATCAAGCTCGTCGTCGACTAGTGACGTGGAAGGAGAGTCGCGTCGAGTGTGTGCGCAGCAGGCTGTCTTTGCGCACCAGGGGACACACGGGGTCGGTGCGATGCAGAGTGGTGCAGCAGCAATCCCCAGCAAGTCTGCGCGACGCGTGTCTGCTGCGCGCCCGACCTCCAGCAGCAACAGCAGTAGCAGTGGGGAGGACGAGCAGAGAATTGCTCTAAGGAAACCTGCTGCTCGCCTCCAGACCGCCGGTGACCAGATGCAGTGCGTGAAGAGGAAAGCCAAACTGGCAAAATCTTTTAACTCAACCAGCTCGGAGGAGGACAGCGACTCCGAGGCTACTGTGTCGAGACTGCCTGCACGTAGAGTTGAGGGAAGAGAGGCAAAGCCGAAGGAAATAAACTCTCAGCATTTGGTCACATTGAACGATGGGAGTGCTATGATGAAGGAGTCTTTGGAAGGGGTAAGAGTTAAAACAGCTCGTCGGCAGTTTTATGCTGTGGACTCTGGGTCTTCGGAAGAAAGTAGAGTGAATTTGATCCGAACTGTTGAGGAAAAATTCATTGACTCTGAAGATACCGAGAGCGATGCGGAGGTTTCACTTTCTAAAATGTCGGATGCAAGGATTGACTTGGCTGATGCGAATATCTCAAACAGAATGAATGTAGCTAGGTCAGGAATATATAAAGAATTTTTAACTCCACCTTCGCATTCACAAGATCAGCGAAAAAAAATGCATCAAAAACGTGATCTCGGTGCTCGCAATTTAGATCCGAATACGAGCAAATGTCATTCAAATGAAAACATTACTAATGTTGTCTTGAGTGCAATCAAAGTAACACAACCAAATAAAAATGAACTGAAAATGTGTCCAAATAAAAAATCACCAAATCTAGACGCCATCGTTCTTAAACTTGATTCTGAACCTGCAATTGGTACTGCCAAATCGATGTGCACGAGTAACATTAATGCCATAGAATGCAAACATCCGGTGGATATAACGCCAGCAAGGGATCGCTTTATTAACCCGTACATGGACAAAGGTTTGTGGCGCATTTGTGAACGAGATGGGCGTTCTCTCTCTAGCGACAGTGGGAGGACTGAGCATTCAGTCGACGACAAATCAGAAACAATGACTGCTGAGAGTGATGAAGAAATGAAGGATGAGCCCAGACTGGTGAAGAGTAGGGGCATGACGTACGAATACATTTCTAAGAAGAGAAGGCTGACGTTGGATCTGAACATTACCGACACATCAGCGCAGGGTGATAGAGGACAGACGCCTGTTGAGGAAATGAGGGTCCCAGTTACCAATCAGTGTTTGTTGAGTGTAGATGCTCAGCAAAGTGGTAAACTGAGGAGACTGTCCGTGTCCAGGTTGCACACTGCAGCTCCAGCACATTCCACACCTAAAACGCCGATATTTGAAAATCCTTTCAAATGCTTATACTCGCCTCTACACCGTGATGCTGATATAGGTCTACTGGCAGATATGAATGGTACTTTGCCTGTGAGTAGACGTCTGGGGAGGGTGGCCTCTGGTACGCTGCTGTACGGTGTCGTGGGAGAGGTCCCAGGGGTGCTGTACGCAACCACTGCCAAGCTTGCTGCTGACGAGATGCTGCTGGCTGATGCAGCGCAGAGTGTAGTTGGACAACTGGAGGTGCTGCCGACGACTCTGTTTGAAGCGCCGATCATATGCTGCGATGTTGTCTCAACGACGTTAGCACCGCTGCTCGGCCCTACTCTCTACGAAGCGGCCCCTTCAGCGGTGCTCCTGGTGGCCTCCGCTGCTCCCTCAGCCCCCAGCGCCCCTCACGCAGCCCTGGCCAGGTCGCGCTCAGTCGAGGGGTTTTCGTCGCGTGGTCGACGCATTATCCCTAAGGAGCGCGGCACTGACTTCATGGCGCCGGGGCTCCGCAGCGCGCGCGGTCGGCCCGGTGGGGCGAGGGGTCGGAGGCACCTCACCGTCAGTGAGCCCAGGCCTGATAATGCTGCTGGCACTCCTGCCACAGGGCGCGACCGTGTGGAAGTGAGGTCGCGGCGCGGCAGAGGTCGGGGGCGTAGCGAGGGCAGCGTGACGAGGTTTGCACAAAACTCTGGCAGCACGGGAAGGCAGCCTCTCAAACCTCACGCAGGTTTCAGTGGCGCACTGGCCCTGCGCAGTCTTTCTGTGACAATTTTGCGCTGCAATAAGGACCAGCGTGGTAAAGCGGAACAATGCACGGCGAGTCGCACGTCCAAGAGCGAGGAGAGAGGCGAGAGAAGTGGGGGGCGGGGTGGGGAGGGCGAGGGGGATGGGGGAGTGAGAGACCTGTATGAGTTTGAGGACGAGAGTGACCCAATCCCTGAATACACGCACAAGCGACCAGTCAAACGCACCTCGGACCAATCAGCAAGCTCGACTGCATCCTCGTCCAAGTCCCCAAGCTCTGCAAGACCTTTGACTCGCGACATGAGTGAGCCACCGGTAAAGAATCCAAGACGCAGTTTGAGAGGAAACAAATGTGAGGGGGGTGGTTTGGGATCAGACACAAGTGAGGGGGGCAAGTTGAGAGACATCGATGCTAAGGGGCGAATTCTGAGAGGCAGCAAAGCTGAGGGGAGCAAGATCACCAATTCTAGTCCGCGTCAAATCTTGAGAGGGAAGCGGGAAATAGTTAGAAAGAAAAAGACTATTGATTCAAAATCGAAGGATATTCCATCAGCTGGAGTGAAGAATATTCGATCAGATGAAGTTGAGGGTGATAATTTCCTCAGCAAACAGGAGCAGCAGATTGATGAAATAGAGCCTCAGCAGAATATTGCCCCTGTTGTAGATGATGTAGCCCTGATGAGCGTCGAGTCAAACACTGGCGCCGCTGATCTGGAACAGAGCTCTGCACGCACTGACCTGTATTCAGCTGTTGACGACTGCGGCAAGGATGTCAAGCAAGAGTCACCATTGGCTGGCACGCAGGCTGAGCCCAGACACTTGCCGCTCAAGCTGGAGATGAAGGAGCAGCGTCTGGCTGCTGCCGCTGCTGCGGGCAGCATCCCTAACACGATCCAGCCGCTCACAGAGGCGCTCACAGCCCAACTAGATTTGATCACTTCTGCTGTAACTGCAGCATCTGTGCATGTCGAGGCTGCTTCGACTGCGCTGTTGAATGAAGGTGATGAAGCGCATGCGAACATTGAGGATGATCAGATTGCATTCATTGAAGAGTCTGAGACGACATTTGTTTCTGTGATCCCAACAGGTACGTCTGATTCCATTACGCGCCCTGCTGATCTCACTGCACTTGATGATTCCTTCATGCACAAGACTTCACCAGATGACAAGCCATCGATCGCTGACACTGTGTGGAATGAAAGTTTGTTGCTGCAAGAACAAGCCTTGCCAGCTGATTTAACTTACTTGACGTCAGCTGTTGCATCGAGCTCCTCAGTCGTTGTTCATTCTGATTCAATCCAAGACTTGGAGGACATCGATGAAGCAAACCAGCCAGAACCTTCTTCGCATCCATCCAATTGTGTCCATACCGCTTCCAAAGAAGTTCTGGATGTGGCTTCTTCAGCTCAAATACCACCGCCAATCGAAATGACCAGCGCGGATGATTCAATCAATAATGGTGTACTTGAATCTGACCCTGCTTCCTTAGACTTTGATCCTCTGCCAGAGTTTCATGCTATGCTTGGCGTGGCTGTTAGCTCTCAATCAGCAGAGTTAGGTGGCTTGCATGTCACCTCGGTGCCACCGCCAGATGTTACGGGGTTATGCGCAGAGTCATTAACCCCATGTTCAGCCCAGCCCGCGGATGTCTCATCTGTTTCAATAGTGCCCATGCTGCCTCGCCGCACAGGGCAGGATAAAAACGACTCTGCCAATGACAACCTGTCCAGTCAGACAGAATGGGTGACAGTGCGGGATGCATCGCCATGCGCTGTTGTCTCACAACTGACCAGCGGTTCACACTCGACATCCGCCGAAGATTCTGAGGCGACACAGCCAATAATGAGTCGCTCTAGGAGCAACATCGACAAGATCATTGATGACGTTTCCCGCGGGCTCTTTGATCGGATCGAGTGCGTTGAAACCACGTCTGCGCTGAGATCTGCGGGACGGAGAGGACGGGGTAGGCACAGGCCTAAAAGATGCAGAGGCTCTGAGCTGCAGCTGTCCCCCCCGCGGCCAGTCACTGCGTCGTGGGCGGTGTGCTCAGCGTTGCTCTCCCCCGCACACTGCACAGGCGACTCGCTCAGCGACAAACAGCCACGTCACTCATCACGCGACGCTGCGTCGGTGGTGGAGGCGGGGGATGAAAGGGGCGAGGCGAGAGACCAAGTGGATGGAGACGGAAGTAAAGGGATCATTGTCTGGGACGATCAGGACGAGTGGGTGAAAGACGATCACCGCCTGCTGCAGGTGATGGGACAGGATGAGGAGGGGGACACGACAGGAGCAAAAAACAAAGCAGTGGTTTGCCCTGTTGACGAGGGGAGGGGTGACTTAATGAACCTTGGTAAAGGGGGGAGGGTTGAGTTTATGCGCCTTGGTGAAGGGGGGAGGGTTGAGTTTATTCATTCTGGTGAGGGGAGGAGGGGTGACTTGATACATCCTGGCGAGGGGGGGAGAGTTGAGTTGATACATTCTGGTGAGGGGGGGAGGGATGACTTGATGCACTCTGGTGAAGGGGGGAGGGTTGAGTTGATGCACCTTGATGAAAAGGGGATAATTGAGTTGATACACCCTAGTGAGGAAAGGATGGATCACGCTCATGGGATGTGGAGTGCGGGTGCAGTGGCAATGGTGGAGCCAATAGGAGTTGAGGGTGTGAGGTGGACACAACAGACAGAGACTGGAGGAAAGATACCTGGTGTTGAATCATTGTACATCAGGGGGCAACCACAGAGCGATGCAGTGGAGCTGCTGCATACGACCGTGCAGTCGGCTCAGTCCTCGAGGCAGTTCGATACATCTCAGGCCTCGAGGCCACAGGAGACGTCTCAGGCCTTGAGGTCAATGGAGACGTCTCAGGCCTTGAGGTTACTGGAAAGAGACACAACCGTCAACACCTCGTTGTTGCCGGCCGACCGCGTGGTTTACACTTCGGCCAAGCACTTTGCAGACGAGACAAATGTGGTCCGAGTGATGCAAGGATCGTTTCAGTCACACGAACAGGTTGTGCTGAACTGCTGCTTATCCACTATTGAACTTGCTTAGCTTCTGAATAAAGTGGTTTCAGATGTTGAAGTGAACATAGATGCTATAGTGGAAATTTGGTTGTAATTTGTTAAGTTTGTAAGTTTATTCTTTTCTTTTTCAGCCCTTGTCATAGATATAAAGTTAGAATGAATTAGTGAGAATAAATTTTAGTGAGATATTCTGTGAAAGGTGTTCTGAAAAGCAAAAGGTAGTTTCTCCGGTGAATTAAATGCAGTATCGCGGTAGTTAAGACAAGAAGGCAAACAAAGCAATATCCTGGTATTCTTTCATGTATCTATGCTCACTTTTAAATCGCTTGTTTTCAGATCTTTGTCTTTTATTATTAATTTTGTTTAAAACCGTGGCAGGTTCAAATGGTCCAAAGAGTTCCTAACCATCTCGTGCCCAAGCAGGCAGAGAGCCAATCAGAGTACTTCCTTCAGTCACCTGCAGCTATGCCACCATCGGCTGAGAGTTTCCCCAGGCGGCCCCCTGGTGTTCAGTCGGGCGTGGAAGGAGTGGGCGGTGGGAAGCGCGGGCAGGTGGATGCTAGTCCTCGCCATGCGGCCGAACACATGTTTGAGATGGATCAGCATCATGTCAGTCAGCACAAAGGTGAGCCAACAGGAATTCTAACTTTTATTATGTTGGATATTTTCGAGGATATTATCACTTAGGTAATAATTTTGAGTGAATAATTGAGTGATAATATTTGAGTGATAATTTTAGGTGATATTTTTGAGAATATTGTCAAAGCGATAATCTTTTGTAGTTTGTTCTCAGTTAAGCATTATTGATGATATTATTGGTGATAATAAACCTCAGTCTACTGATGACCATCATCAGTCTACTGATGACCATCATTAGCCTACTGATGATGGCATTGGTGGTAATAAAAAACTTTGTAAAGCCCTTTTTCTTTCATTTTCAGAGTCGAATTGCTTTTGAGCAGTGCAGTTAGGGCCTACAATGATTTTTGTAAGAGTTTGTTAAATTCAGATGCAATCGAGCTCTGGTTTGTTTGATCATACATATATTGACTTGAGCCTTGATAGTGCATCTCACTCGAGCTCACCGAGTCTCCTTTGTTATCACTTTTCGGCTATAGTCTTTTGTAGTTTGTTCTCAGTTAAGCTGGATTGATCTGTGTCTACTGATAACACTGTCTGATCTCACTCAGTTTCATTTCATTTCACCAAGTCTTTTAGTCTCATTTAGTCTCACTCCATCTTAAATCACTGATTCTTGCTCAGTTCACATGCACATGTCTCACTCAGCCATTGTATTTGTGCAGAGCTGTTGATGCAACGATTGCGCGATGAAGCCATGCATCCTCAGTATTTGCCTCCAGCACTGCATGGCCCCCCGGGGCCTCCACATGGCCCCTCAGCGCTGCATGGCCCGTCAGGGCCCCCTCCTGGCCCCTTAAGGCTTTCAGGGCTGCATGGTCAGTCAGGACCACCGCATGGTCCCTTAGGGCTGCATGGCCCCTCAGGGCCCCCACATGACCCCTCAGGGCTGCATGGCTCAAAGCCACCACATGGCCCCTCAGCACTGCATGGCCCCTTCGGGTCCCCTCCTGGCCCCTCAAGGCTCCCAGGGCTGCATGGTAACTCTGGGCCACCACATGATCCCTCACCTCTGCATGGCCCCTCAGGGCCCCCTCCTGGCCCATTAAGGCTTTCAGGGCTGCATGGTCAGTCAGGATCATCACATGGTCCCTTAGGGCTGCATGGTCCCTCAGGGCTTCCATGTGGCCCTTCGGGGCCCCCAAGGCTGCACGGCCCATCAGGGCCTCCACATGGCACATTAGGGCCCCCACATGACCCCTATGGACTTCCAGGACTGCGTGGCCCCTCCGGGCCCCCACGTGATACCTCCGTGTCCAGACATGGCCCCACAGAGCCTCTTCATGCCTCCTCAGGGCCACCTAGGCTGCATGACCCCTCAGGGCCCCCACATGGCCCCCCAGGTCATCCAGGGCTGCGTGATCCTGCAGTGCACGGGGGCTCCCTCATCAGTCCCGCTGCGCTCGCAGACCAAGTGAGCAGTGAGCTGCGCGCAGCTCTGGCGCAACCGTCCCTGTTGGCCGCACAACAGCAGCAGCAGCTCTTGCTGCAGCAGCAGCACTTATTGCGTCTGCAGCAGCAGCTGCAGCCACATGAACAGCAGCTGTTGCATCAGCGTGAGCAGCAGCTGATTCATACTCATGAGCAGCAGCAGCAGCAGTTGCATGATCAGCATATGCTTCGGGTGGAACAACAGCAGCTGAGACAGCAGGAGCTGAGACAGCAGGAGCAGCATAGACAGCAGGAGCAGCTTAGACAGCAGCAGCAGCAGAGACAGCAGCAGGAACAGCTTAGACAGCAGCAGCAGCAGCTGCAAGAGCAGCAGCAGATGCAGCAACAGAAGAATGAACAGGTGAGGAGGCAGGAGCAGTACTTGCAGCAACAGCAGCACCTGCATCAGCAACAGCTGCAACTGCAGCAGCAGCAACATCAGCAGCAGCAATTGCTTCAACAGCGGCAGCAGCCAAAGAAAAAGCAACATCAACAAAAACAACAGCAGCAGGACTACAATAAGCTACTGCAGCAAGAATATAATATGCAGCAGCAGCAGATGTTGCAGCAGCAACTGCAGCAACATCAACAGCAGCAGAAACTTCAGCAGCAGCAACAACAACAGCAGCAGCATCAACAGCAACATCAGCACATTCAGCACCAATTGTCGCCGCAGCAGCTGCATGCTAATCAACAGCAGCAGTTGTGTGAGCAGCAGCAACATCAGCAACATCAACAGCTGCTTCAGCAGCAGCAGCAACATCATAAGCAACAGCAGCAGCAGCATAAGCTGCAGCAGCAGCAGCAACATCATAAACAGCAGCAGCAACATCCAAAGCAGCATCAGCAGCCCATGAATCATCCAGTTCAGCACGCTTACAACTTCCCGGAACAGTTGCATGCTGGAGATGATGGGGGGAGAGTGCATCCCCCTGGTGCCCCCGCCCGTGACGCTCATGCCCTCGGTGACCGCGCGCCCCCCCCCCATCACATGTTTAGCCCCCATCCCCCCCGCGCTGCAGCGGTCGCGCCCCTCTGCACCGACTCTCGGCTCAGCAGCACGGCATCATCCACCGGCTTCGTCGGCTATGAGGGGGCGAGGGGTGAGCCGTTCATCCTGGATTCAGCGGGGGCACCCCTGGTCCATCAGGGTGAGCGACCCCCTGCGGCGGGGGCATCGAGGCACTACGGCCTGCAGCAGCAGGAGCGAGGGAGGACCCTGTCCCCGTACCCTGGGGCCCCCCCCGGCTCACTGCGCGCCCCAGCAGAGCGTGACCAGATGGATGCGAGCGCAGCTGCAATGCTCGACCCGACCGAAGTGGCCATTCGTCTGACGGAGGTGCGTTAAGCAGACTCCTCGTTTTTGGAGGAATTTGGTTGACATGCAAAATTTGTATGATTTATTCATTTTATATACAGATATACAGATGATAATATACATGCTATTACAGATAATAATGTTGCCAAGTTGCTTGTAATGTGTAGTACAGGTGCACCCAGTGGTGTGGTGCAGGTGCACCCAGTGTTGTGGTATGTGGTACAGGTACACCTAGTGGTGTGGTGAGTGGTGCAGGTGCACCCAGTGATGTTGTGCAGGTGCACCTAGTGGTGTGTGGTGCAGGTGCACCTAATGGTGTGGTGTGTGGTGCATATTCATCCAGTGCTGTAGTGTGTGGTACAGGTGCACCCAGTGGTGTGGTGTGTGGTGCAGGTGCACCCAGTGGTGTATGTGATGCAGGTGCACTCATAGGTGTGGTGTGTAGTGCAGGTGCACCCAGTGGCGTGGTGCGTGGTGCAGGTGCACGCATAGGTGTGATGTGTAGTGCAGGTGCATCCAGTGGTGTGGTGTGTGGTGCAAGTGCACCCAGTGTTGTGTGGTGCGGATGCACCCAGTGGTATGGTGCGTGGTGCAGGTGCACCCAGTGGTGTGGCAAGGCGTGCTGTCGCTCAAGAACGACATGGCGTCGGTGCAGATGCACCAGGTGGGGGGTGCGCGCTGCCTGGTGGAGGAGTCGCTGGAGGGGGTGGCAGAGCTGCGCCTGGCGCAGCGCATGCGCCTCGACCCGGCACACCTCGAACAAGTGTCACGCCGCATGGCCGTCAGTCACTCACTGCGCCACTCTTTCACTGCACTCACTACACTCACTGCACTTGCTACACTCATACTTAGTGTAATCACTGTACCATACTCACTGCACTCACACTCACTGCACTCACACGCACTGCATTCACACTTACTGTAGTCACGGCACTCACTGATCTCACTGCGCTCACAGTCACTGCACTCACACTCACTGTGTTCATTAAACACATTACACTTACACTCACTACACTTACACTCACTGTACTTACACTTACTGCACTCCCACTCAACTACACTCTCACTACACTCTCTCACTACAGTCACATTCACTGCGCTCATTGAACACATTCACTCACACACACTGCACCCACACTTACTACACTCACCTACGTTGAATTGCATAATGGTTTACCTTTGCAAACTCAGAAACACGGTCCTTTAACTACAGATTCTGCATGACCATTGTGTTGATATCATGATCCAAATCGAGATATAGTACTGACCAATCAATACCATGGACATAAGCCACGATTATTCTTTGTTTGGTGGTGGTTCAAACGCACTGATTGGTCAGTCTATAACTCAATCTAGATCTTGATCTCGACACGCGTTTGATCAGCATTATGATATATAGAATATGGATGCTGCCAACTGTGTCTTCTGTAGCACTGGTGTTACTGTCCTAACGATGCAACTCTATACTATTCCCTGTGTGCATTGAACTATATGCCTTTTCACTCTCTAATCACTTGCATGTGCAGTGACTGCTGCACAGCAGCTTTGCTTGACCTTGAGTGACGAATAAGTGACCCTTGATCATGAGTGACGTGTGAGTGACACTTGACCGTGCGTGACACCGTGCGTGACACCGTGAGTAACACTGTGAGTGTCCTTTGAGTGACACCATGAGCGACGTGTAAGTGACACCGTGAGTGATGTGTTAGTGACGCCATGAGTGACATATGAGTGACACTTGACCATGAGTGACACTATGAGTGACACTATAAGTGACACCATAAGTGACACATGATGCGCTGCAGAGTGTCGACGAGTTCTGCGCGCTGGTGGCACTGCCGTGTGGCACGTCAGACGTGGAGATCGTGGCGCAGGAGCACAGTCTGCGCACGGGCTTTATCGACTACCTGCAGCTCAAGCAGGCCGCTGGCATCGTCAACGTCCTTCACCCCGACACCAACGAGGTTCTTCACATCGCCGCCAACATCTTATCTGCGCGAATATCGTGCATCAATTGAATTTATTCTAAAAAATCAATTTAATTTATTCTATTGGCCGCTAAATGCGGTCAATATTTTAATTTTTAGTCATTGTTTTCTTCTGTGGAATGAATGGATTTTATGTCACAATGGCTTATTAATAGAACTGCTATTGAACAAAAACTGAAGATATTAAAATTAATTTTTTTTTTATGAAAAAAATCAACTTTAGCTATAAACTTAATAAATATGTTGCTGATTTGCTCACAGCTCATACTACATAGTATGCGCACGGGTTAGACTGGGTACTGGACTACTGGTGTACAGTTGAGGTACCACTTGGGCTTTGTAAAGTTAGTACTGGTGACTGTGCACAAGAATTACTATAGGCAACCAGTTATGCATACTGTATAACGGCCCACTGTGAGCTTTTTTTTGGTTTGTTTTACCCAATCAATTTATGGAGCGCCATGTCCTGAAGCATAGAGCTGACCTATAGGGATGACCTATATTGGTTGGTAAGTCATATTTAGGGCGCTGTACCCAGAGTATCAGACGTTATGAGGCGCTTGCCTATTGCTGTCCTTTTAGGCCGACTTCATGAGGACGCAGGTAGTAGATGTCAATGCTAGTATTACTGAACTAGCAAACGCAGTAACGATGTTGTGCACTTGCAGTTGTGTAGCCTCGTGTGATTTACGTTCCTGTTACTTCTGACGTGCTCTTGATTTTCATTCAATGTTAGTGACCCCCTGCAGGCCGGGGAACAAAGAATTGGCTTGAAGCCCAGAGCTTCTCTGACGAGTAGTAAAAGGTGACTAAACAAGGGGAAGCAGTTCTGTGCCAGCTCTGTTGCACAGAACCGGACTGTATATAGTCTTAGTGCTACACACGGTCAATAGACTACAAAAAAAAATCAATGTTAGTGACATGTTAGACTGGTCTGACGTGTAACATGTTAGACTGGTCTGACGTGTAACATGTTAGACTGGTCTGACGTGTAACATGTTAGACTGGTCTGACGTGTAAC
>JAQIWG010007416.1:0-12352 GCA_034695025.1 Chamaedrilus cognettii
AGATCAAACACCACGTTTAGTAAGAAGACTTATAGGCTAAGACGTTGTTAAAAAATACTTTAGATTAAAACAAAAAATCAATATACCTTGGTTTAGAAAACGAAACTTATATAGGTGTGTCAGTATTAAACTAAATCTAAAAAACAATAGAGATTGAATTATTTATTGCAGTTAAGGTCAAATATTTCATTATTTACTCATTTCTTTACTGCACTATGATTATTTTGAAATGTGGGGTCCAATGCACCCACTTTGCAAAATAATCACTGTGCAGCAATGATATCAGTAAATAATTAAATATTTTACCTTAATTGCAATCAATAATTTAATCTCCATTGTTTTTTAGATTTAGTCTAATACTGACACACCTATATAAGTTTCGTTTTCTAAACCAAGGTATATTGGTTTTTTGTTTTGATTATACTTGCTTCCATATCCAATTCTTCTATTGATATAATTGGTGGCATTTTGGATGAGATTGCTGGTGCTCTAAAAGATCTACCACATGACAATCCAATATTTGGCGGTTATTTAAATTTTAATGTTCATGACAAATCCATGGTACTATGATACAGGATTTTCTGCTACCTCATGATTTTAATTTTTGCTATCAAACTATTGATGTTAACGATAGATTTACTTATCACCACAGCTCTTTGGATCACAAGTGTTATAGTGACTTCCTGTTTAGGGCAAAAAACCTGTGTTCTAACCCTACTGATTATCATATAATGGATGATTATCACTTCACCATAGCGATCACTCCCCTGTATCACTGTCCTTCACTTGTAATTAAGAAGTAGATGTGCAGCTTTGCTGCATACCTAATATCTCAGTTTTATACCGTGATCATCATATTGACTACAAATGTCATGCAGTCCTATCCATTTTCGATTCTGAAGAAACGCATCCATTTATCATCATCCATCGATCATCTTCCATCGATGATCATTGTCAGTAAATGCTATAACAGTCTGGTTCTGTGCTTAAGGGCCAGCCCATTCATGTATATAGAACGCTCCCCTCCACTCATTAATCGTCTTTTACGACTGGCTCGAAGAGCTCTGGGCTGCAAGTTAAATCTTAATTCCCCGGCTTGCAACAGGTGGCGGATCTATCCTTTTTGGTTCTAGAAGTTTTTGGATCGGGGCCAGGGGCGGCACCTAATGCTAAGCCGCCTAAAACCAACGGGGGGGGCACCAAATGTTAACTGGGAGAAACTTGCCCCCTGTGCCCCTACATCGACCCAAGGGGGGAGGGGGGCAAATGCCTACCTCGGCCTCATAGTTCGGCCACCTCATAGTTCCGCCAGTGATCGCGGCATTCACGTGTATAGTTAATTTCAGACTATTAGGATCACAGCCAGGTTCTGGGTTGAAGGCCATGCATGCCCATAGTCCCCCCTTTAGTCGCCTTTTACAACTCGCCACGATACTCTGGGCAGCAAGCATCTTTTTTCATGCAGAATGCAGAGGGTGTAGGTGGGCGGTCTAGGGCATCTTTGTTTTCTTTTGAATAAATATATGAACTGTGTGTTATTTTGATTTATTCAAAATGCGAACTGTAGCCTCTGGTTTGATGCTATGCAGTCCGCTTCACCGTAGGAGAACCGCCACAGACTGCGCTAACAATGGTACTATACGACTTTAAGTTTTAGTTTATTTACGGCGTTTTAGAAGAATTAGCGCTTCAATATATTGTCTCTTTGTAGGTGATTATTTGCTCCTCCCCCTCTCTACACCATCGACGCACAGACAATTTGTTCGTTTCTATGAATTGTAGTGCTTTGTTTTTTGAATTTTGGAAATGTTTTCATAATTGAAATTAATGTGACATCGAGACGATTTAATCGCATTGACGACACACGCCCACCACTTTCCCCTAGCGAATGCATTACGGACGACTAAGAGTAGCGGCTAAGGATAGGCCAAAATTATGATAAAATCGGCGAGTACACCTGAGACTAAACATTAATTTTTCCTATAAAGTTTTGAATGTTTTGCGCTATGACTTGGTGAATCACTGTCTGATGCTGTATGACAAGTTTCACATCAATCGGTGTTGTAGTCTAGGAGGAGTTGATAGGCGGGAACGAATATCTGCTAGTGCTAACGGGCGTTTTTGATACCTATACACCTTCGGTGTTTGATAATAATTCATTGCACACCCCAAAGTCAAATACATACTTCAAGAGACTGGTAACCTAAGATGAGATCATGCCAACCTTCAGAACTACTACCATAAAACATATCGAACCTAGACCCACTTTAAGTTGAATTGCAAACATTATATGAATGCTGGTATAATATAACGGGATCTCTACAGAGTCCAAATATGTACCCGGAAGGAGCCACAGCAGCACTGGACTCGCTGAGAAAGTCAGCAGTGCACCACATTGACGATTGCTACTCTAAACTAACTGACAATCTCAACTGTTCTGGAACTGAACATAATCCTCAGTTACAGCACAACTCTATAAAATTCCGGTGGTCCCAGGCGGCAAATGAATTGAAGGGAAAATCCATCTCATCTCACAGGGCTAAATTGTTTCCTTTCAGTTTTACATGGTTAAACAAACTCCCTAACCCTCTCAGGGTTAAACATCTCACTACAGTTAAATAGTAATAGGCCACGCGCAGGCCCAATTTATGAATCCATGATAAATGACTATTACTGTTATAAATTGTACCATGGCGATCAAAAAAGGCCTATGAAAACGATATTACCGAGTAGCTATACAATTGCCTAATTACCATAGAATCAAAAGGTTTTTGAGAGTCTTTCAAAAGGAAACTAGGTACTTCAAAAGTTTGGGAGAAAATTCCTGATGGACAAGTCGCGGAACAATATATTGCCGACTCTTTTGCTATAACTTTCTCCAAAATGTTTAATGTGCATTCCTGTTAAAATTTTACTGAAACTTTTCAAATATACAATTCCAAAGGCAGACATAATAAGTGCCCAACTGCAATCCCTACATTGTCTGTTGAACTTGTTGACAAAATAATACAGAACGCAGACCGCAGCGGTCTCTCCGGAACGTGGGATGTTCGTCGGCCCTCGTGTCGGCAAGGACATGGCGAGCCTTGGGCCGTCAGCGTGGTTGTGGCGTGCAGGGGCGAGAATCCCTAATATTTCCCTGAAACTGGATCTTTTCCTTTTTTTGATCTTGATGCCCCGAGTTTCTTAACCACCCTTAGCGTACCCGCCTCTTCCCTATACACTATCATAAGCATCCCACCAGCACGGGCCGATCTAACAGGCTCACACAGGTTCACATAGAATCGAGTAGGTTCAGGTAGGTTCAGGTAGGTTCAGGTAGGTTCAAGTAGGCCTACGGCCTATAACAGTATTATTTTTGTCCCTAACGGGCTCACTTTATGATATAAATCAACAGGAATACGAAGCAAATCTGTTGTATTATTCGTACATCAAGGCATTTGGCAAAGCAAAGTTAAAATACACAATATCTATTTAAAGATGTAATAGCAAGATGTAATAGAAACAACCTTCTAAAAACTACTAACAGTGCTAGCGAAATTCTACTGTTCGAAGGCGAAGATGAGACCACTTCAGACTATTCAGACTTCTTTGTAAGAAAATTCACTTTTTTTCAAGACAACGCAGTGGTTAAAGTATAAATTTGGAGGTGGGGGTACTGTCCAACTTTTTAGGGCTCCACGTTTTTCGCGGAGAGCCCCCTAGACTGAAAAATAGGCCCCAAAAATCAAGCGTGCACTAAGTCAATACCCAAAATGGCCCTCCCCCCTCCGGCCCTCAAAATGAGGCGCACCATAAGTTACAAGCCGAAATAGGCCCATAATCATATTCGTATTTAAAAAGCTTGATGATTAACATGTCATATTTGTCCAGTGCACTGTACTTTACAACAAACGCAGACGGATGTTGACATGATTTTACAAAATCAAAACAAATGAAATTTTGAGTAAATATGAGTGCCACATCTGTGTCATTTTATCAATGATGCGTTCCGGTGCGGATCGCACCGGAACGTACGGCAACGTACACCACAGAGTATCCTAAACTCAGTACCGCTCACACTGGCTGTACCTGAAATCCAACTTCTGATGGATGAGATACCCCACCGTCCGTCTCTGTCCCTGTTGCATCCGTTTTTTAGCAATCGATTTTAGCACTGTATAATTCTGCGCGGCGTAAATCCGATTCAACAGTTCAAATCCTCATATCTCCTAAAATGTTCAGTTTGTCACTTAGTTGCAACACAAACATGTGTCAGTAGTCGCTATACTTAAATTAGCACTTTAAACTATCTTTAACACTCTTGACTATCAGTATCCTTCCGCACGACCCGCTGCCAATTCAAGCGTGCTACACGTCCGTTCGCCAGCCCTACTCTTAACTGTCTTCCCCTTTCTTCGTTTTATTCTTCTTCTTCTTCCCCTGCAATTTTAAGGACCGTGTGTAGTAGCGAAGACTATTATAGTCCGGTTCAGTGCCTAGGCGTCGGCTTTACAACAATTCTCTATTACCCGACCTGCAGGGCTTCAGTTCCCTCCTACTGCTCTCTGATGTGTCTTTTATATCACGCCTGGGCTTAAGTAGATAGGTTCAGATAGGTTCGCTGGAGGGCAGCCAAAGATGGGGGGGGGGGGAAAGAGGAAGTAGGAGGGAAGGCAGGGAGGGGGCGGGGAATACGCTGCTGCCAGTGTGACCAGGGCCCATCCCTGATCGCTACAATTGCAGTAAATTTAATTTCTTTTTGACTGCTATTTATAATTGTTCTGGAAGTCATATTCAAGAAACTCCGAAAAGGCGCGCCATATGAGCTACTATATGCCGGTGATTTAGCGACAGCTGAGGAGTTGGAAGAGCTGCTGATGCAGAGAGTAAAGAAAGATATGGAAAGAAAGTTTGGAAGCGGAGGGACTTCGGGTAAACTTTAGATAGAAAACTAAGATGATGAGGTGTAACGAAAATTCTGGACAAATCGTGAGCTCAGGAAAATATCCATGTTGAGTATGTAGAGAAGGAGTGGTTTCAAATTGAATCAAATGTTGCCAGTGCTGGAAGTGCGTTCACAAATATTGCAGCAAAATCAAAGGTAAATTGATGGAAGATCCACTTTTTCAGTGCTCGTATGTATCAAGGGTGCAGACAACAGTGTTACGACAGAGGAGGAGACGCCTGTGGTGCCTGAGGAGGGGTGCAACATGGAGCGTGCGAGTAGTTTCTGTTGCCTGTGAAATATGATTGGTTGAGGAGGGGGAGCAGAGGAGGCAGCAAGGGCTTGGGTGAGAAGTGCCTGGGCAAGCTTTAACAAACTGGGACCTATCCTGACAACAAGGGGTGTCTAGTTGAAACAGAAAGGGAAATTCTACAAAATGAGTGTGCAAAGTACAATGGTATATGGAAGTGAGACATGGCCAACGAAGGTGGAGGATCTTCAGAGATTAGAGAGAACAGAGAGCATGATGGTGAGATGGATGTGCGGAGTGTCATTGAAGGACAAATGTCAAAACGGAGATTTGAGAAAACGGTTTGAGAAACGGTCGTATGTATAATGGAAATGGTGATGAAGGGGAGACTGAGATGGTTTGGACATGTGGAACGCATGAATGAGGAAGATTGGGTATCCGCATGTCGATACATTGGGGTAGAAGGGATCTTGGGAGAGGGAGGAGAAAGAAAACGTGAAAGGAAGCGGTGGAGAGCCATATGAAAGAGCGAGGCATGGATAGAGAGATGACAAAGAATTAAGAGTTATGGTAGAGTCACATCGTGGGAAACGTCCAACCTGTTCACGCACGGAAAAGTGGACGTAAAGTGTAAACGATGATGAAGATGATTTTACATCCCTGTCCCTCAATTTTGAATTGTATGATGTTGGAGATGACATTCAGCACGTCGTTCCACGTAACTTTCTTACAAAAAATCTGAAAAGTCTCAAGTGGTCTCATCTTCGTCTTCGAACAGTAGTTTTATTCGATAGCAAAGATGAGACCACCAGACGAGATAAATGATTTTCAGAAGCTATAGAATACGCTGAATAAAATTTACCATGCCACGATATCCAAGCATCAGAAAAACTTTGAGTTGGCCACCAAGAATAAAAGTGATTCTTGTAACAAGTCCTCCATAAGTTGCATTTGTTGCTGGAGTCATGTTTGAATTCCAAAGAGTGTAAAACATTTGAGACGTCATATGCTCGGACAAAATGAAGAAATATCGAAAAAGAGACAAATGAATTTATATGCCTTCAGAAAATAGAAAAGAAACAGTTAACTTGTAGTGAAATGGCAGAGCTTGTCGACGCGTATGTCGAAATTGAGGTCAAGCACACGTATGGCAGATTCAATAAATGGCATTAGGGCGCTGCAAGCAATTTCAACAATGGGTGATCTAATCAGAAAGCTGAGGAAGAATGTGAGGGAAAATAGGTTGTTGCAAATACAGGGTCTCCTAAATCTGACCGCGAACTGAGCGGAAAGAATTTTGAGGGGTCGGGGGTGAACGGACAGAAAAAATCATGGCACAAAGGGGAGCCAAGGCGGAACCTTCAATTTTCAATTGGAACCGAAATTGTGCTGGATTTGTGCATCACCCAATCACAAAAAAGATAAATTGCCCCCAGTATTCACCGTCTCGATCGAGAGGAGGGGTGCTTCTACTAAGTGTGTGAACAGGATACAGGTCACAGACGATCACTACTACGATCACTACTACGATCTACTCTTATAGCGCGATCGGTGACTGTCTAGATCGCGAGCGTCGCGCACGCGATCTAGACAGTCGCCATCATTGTCAGGGAGGGGAAATGTCAAAATACAATTTGTGGAGGGGTCCCAGGAGATTGAATGTTTGGTTCACAACGGAACGGATGTTACGTGTGTTCAGAAATCTTCTCTGCTGTGGCTGAATGATTCTATGGCAGTGGGGTCTATTTGGCTAAAGGGGGTCCGTTTGGCTAAAGGGGGCGCTAAGTCACAAAAATCTAGGGCATCAGTGCACAGGGTCGCATGCCGCCTAGTGGACTCTAGCAGCTCCGGGAACGTGCATCTAGGGAACTCTCTCTAGTGCACTGCCAAACGGGAGGTCCATAGCATCCAACCGTGCCACACCTGGCGGCTCGCCGCCATTCTCTTTATGTTCCCATGCAATTTTCTTTCCAGTATCTCATCTAGCATTCCAACTCGATTCCTTTCTCTTGACCTCTTGCCCTCCATTCTTCCCTCCAGTATTTCTCTCATCAATCCCTCCCCTCTCAACGCGTGCTCAATCCAGTTTTTGTTTCTCTGCACAATGATGTTCAGTAGTGCTCTTTTTTCCCCCATCTTTCGTCAACATCTCGTCGTTTGTTCTTTTCTCTGTCCAGCTAATTTTCTCCATTGTTCCACAAGCCTACATCTTAAAAACCTCTATTCTGTTCCTATCCTCTTTATTGAGTGCCCACGTCTCAGTCGCATATAGTGTCACCAACCACACAACGGCTTTCACGATCCTCTTCTTCACTTCTCTACTGATACCTCTAGTCAACAATTCCTTTCACTAAGTAAAGGCATCCTTAGCCATTCCTAATCTAGTTCTTATTTCTGTTTCGCTTCTTCCATCCTATCTCTATCCATCCATCCATCATAATCTATGCTCCCAGGTACTTGAACTTTTCTACTTGCGCCACTCTTTTTCCATCAACTACTATGATCATCACTCCTCCACTCTTTGGTATCTTCATTATCTTTGTCTACTTCACGTTTATCTTAATATCAAACGTCTTTGCAGTATCCTTTAATTTATCAAACACCTTCTGTAATCTTTCATCGCTCATGCCCTAAGCCTTTCCAGTATTTGATTCACTCCTGCCGCCTTGTTGTCATTTATTGCTACCAATATCCCACTATCGAGCATCTCTGGTCCTTTATAATCTCTTTAATACAAATTTCCTTTTCTATCTCAATGTGTTTCGGATTTGGTTTCCCCGCCTTAGCATACAATTCCTGCACATACCTTTTCTATCTACACTTGATGTCTTCAGGATCAGTCAATATCTCCCCCGATTCATGATAGTGTCCCCGATTCATAGATAATGATAGAGCTGCTGCTCTTGTTTGTTCGTCTGTCTTATCTCTTCAATTTCTTTACCTTTTCAGATATCAGATCATATCTCCTCATTCTGCTCATCTCCTCCAATTCTTTATACTAAATGGTCCACCACGCCTCCCTGGCTCTATCCGTTTCTCTAAGTAACATGTTGTTCAGATTCTTATATCAATTATTCTCTTCTTCTGTCGTTACGTTTCCATATCAGTTCTTCGTCCATTTTCTTCATCATTTCTGCTGTTATCCATGGCTTTCTTGCTTTTATATCCAGTGTCATCCTTTGTACTTTCTACTACAATTTGTTTCATTTTCTTTCAGTTTTCTTCTACATTTCTCTTGTCTTCTTGTCGCGTTTGAATTTTGTTTTCTATATCTTGTGAAAGGCCATCTTGTTTGAGTTTGTTTTTAGTTTTTTGATATCCCATTTCTTCCTTGCCCTACCTCCCCGTATTTTCGTAAGTTTCACAACTGTCTTCATTGCAACCAAGTTATGGTCTGGTCTGCATCTGCTCGAGGATAGCTGCGGGAATTTTTTTATGCTAATACGGCATCTCTGGCTTACCATGATATAATCAATCCTTCCCGTGTTCCCTGGTTTGACCCATTGTGCGCTTCCCTTGCTGAAACCAAGTGTTTGTCAGTACAAACTTTTTCCTTCTACAAAATTCCACTAGTTTCTCTCCTCTCTCATTTCTGCCTCTCCTACCACTGCATTGAAATCTCCCATTACCACCAAATAGTCGTTTGCCTTCTCTTTTCCGATTAGTTCTTCCAATTCTTCATACATTTGTTCAAACTCTTCATCTTCATGCGCTGACGTTGGCATGTCACTTGTATTATTACAAAATCTACCGGTTGAGCTTCCATCTTCACTATCAGTATTGTGTCATTCCTGTACATCACTTTTGAAACTTTACCTCCTGTCTCCTTATCCAGCATCACTGCTACCCTCTCTCAGGCTTTCTTCTCCTCTTGAATAAATTATGTTATACTCGTCACTCTCAAAACTTCCCCATGCTTTCCATATGATCTCGCCCAAACCCAACACTTTCAGATCATTCCTTTGCATTTCTCTTTATATTCTCCAGCTTTCCTCTTTTCATCATGGTCCTTACATTCCACGTGCCGATCTTGATGGCTGGGTTACTTTTACAGGGGTTTTGCTTTGTGACAGTCCGAGAGTCCCTTCCTTCCCCCGTGCCGGACGCGACACCACCGGCACTTCCCAGGTTGCCCTGACTGGTCGATGGTCCCGTTGACGTCGGTGGCTTTATATTCTTTCGTTGTACTGCCATTTCTTGGGAAAGGTGTTACTCTGCGTGGTTTCCCGTTGCCTTCTCCGAGAGTTTTTTATCGAGTTTTCTTTCTCTATGCGGTATCATTAATTTCCCCCTATAGCGAAGGGAGCACTGATACTTGCGTTTTTGGAAATGCCGTATGCAAATTAGCAGTTGAGACCGCTGCAACAAACGGCGTGATTGCAGCTGCTAGGCACGCGGTGAATTCGAGTACAGTGACCGAGGCACATGACTTAACAGAACCGCAGGTGGAGTGGGGCACTGTTAGCAATAGTTTGGACAGCAGTAAGCCTAGCTCTACGGCCGGCGTGCGATCATGTGACTTTGAGGAAAATAATTATTCAAATTACTTGAATAATTATCAAGGCTTGCAGGACTGCAAGGGTTGCAGGAGGAAAAAATGTGAGATGGGGTGCAAAAATTATTTTCTGTCCATGTAAGGGTATGCCGTCCCCAATTGAATTCAATCGTCCCGTGTTACCTGTATCCTGCAGGGAAAGTTTGAAGACGGATTTATTTGATGAGAGGCTTAGGCCTAACAATCACGTTGCGGTACAGGGTAACAGCAATGTATGCTTCAGTGAGTCTACAGATTGCTGTGATCCATTCATACAGCACACTGAACAGTGTTCTGATGAGGGGAAATCGAATCTGCTTGCGTCGCATAGCTCCAATGTTTCGTTTCTAAGATCTGAAGGTTTCTTGTCGAATGGCACAGGGGGATGCATCATTTCGCTGGCTTTTTGTCCTTAATCGAAAGAGCGTAACATAGAGAGGTCATTTGAAGTTTGTACAGGGAACCAAGTTTTTTCACAGAATTCTTGTTTTTCTGCGGGGAAGCCTGCAGAGAGGAATCTTGATGTCGGCAATTTCAACTATTTCGGTTCACATGATACTATTTCAGTGAACGGAGGGCGTAATCCTGTAAGTGAGAGTTGTGTTAACAGGCTAATCCTTCCTTTGTTACAGACGTCTTACCTCACTGGTGGGAATGTGGCGCTACGTAATTTGTAGTAGGTTAAGACCTATTACATATGCATATTTTTCTTGTTGATTAAACGTTTTGTTAAATTATGTTATTGTGCCGCTATATTGTAATTGAAAATTTTTGAAGGCATTCTATTATTAGAATTGATTGAATAATGCAGTTGCTGCACTTTGGTAAATTATGTGTATTGTTTGAAGATCTTGGCCAATCAGTGAGTGGTAGCACTGTTTTGTTGGGAATGAACATGATGTGGGCACATATGATTCCAGCTTGTAGGAGGAGTTTAACTTCCTTTCAGGGTCGGCTGCAGCGGTATTACTCAGTGTTGGAACCGGTTTAGAGTGAGTTTTTTGTAGGAGTAGTTGATTGGACGTGGCGGGCATTTTCACTTGACCACAGATGTAATATCGGTCCTGTAGGCTACTTCAAAAGATTCAAAAGACTGCTGCTAGATTCATTAGTTCATGAATGTACTTCATTTAGATGCTTTAAGTTATCGTGACATTGTCAAAATTTGTCATATCATTTCTTTTTTCTGCAGAATGGCATCTTGTTGTTGGAATTTAGTTTAAATGTCATGCAGTGTTGTATGACATTTTTTCAGTTGATTTTTCTGTGAATCGCCGTTGTTGCTTATTTTTCATAGCACTTATTGGATTGGATTGAATTGTGCGCAAATCCAAACGTTATACTGCTGCATATGTTTAATATATCGCATTGCTTTTATATTTCAATTAGTTCTCCCGCTGGTTGTTATTTGCAAATTAAAGTAAATGACTACCGTCCGTTTATACTTTTCTCCCTGGTAGAAGTGTTTTGGAGCACTCGATTTGTAAGTTGTAACCCCCTTGATGGAATAATATGTCCAGTTGGTAACTAATAACCACAAACCTTTTGGAAGCACATGGACAGATCTGTGTGATCTGTCGTTCCAATGTAGAGTGTGTTTTTGTTTCTCTTGCATATTGAACATTGCATATCTTGTTTTAATGATTAGTTTTTGTATTTTCTAAGGCCTTGCGTGGTTGTTTATTTTCAAAATCACCCGTTCCTGGCCGTTGGAGGATTCGAAGCAACCCCGAGCTCCCTCGCTTCCCCTTCCGTCGGGTCCATAGCAGCATTTATGCATTTAAAATGCAATACATTCAGTAGATGAAGCATTGAATAATTTTGAAGCATTGAATAATTTTTAATAATACACTTTCAACACTACAACATAACATTTATAAAAACTCCCACAAAGCGCAGAAATCTTCCAACTTTACCGGTATCATATTTTAAGAATTATCATTATTTTGGTAGTTTTTCATTCTAAAATATTTATACTGTTGTTGTTATGCAGGTTGATGCAGCATTGGCTGTTGATGCCGTTGAAGTGGTATACCGCGCACTAACTGAAATGATCAAACAAAGTCCCAATGTGTTCAAAGATACACTGCGCAATGGAAGAGTGATGAATAACGGCATTGAGGGTATCGACTGTGCAGCTGAGCCAGTGCCGACTTGGCGACATGGAAATGAGATAATGAAGTATATGAGAAAGGTAGTTTTCATGAGATTATTGTCATTTTCTGTTCAAACAGTTTTTATTATGGTTTGTTTTGATATATGAGCACTTAAAGGAATTTCCCGAAGCTTGAATCTTGAAGTAGAAATCTGCTTTTCTTAGTATTTTTTCTTTCTGTATGCTCTTGCATCAATATCCAAATTTGCAATGAAGTCATGCGAAATGGTAAGATCCCAGAGAACTGGAAATTCAGCTCCCTTGTTGTAATCTATAAGGGAAAAGGTGATATATTGCAGTGTGTTAGTTATAGAGCCATCAAACTGCTGGAGTATGAACTATGGAGATGCTAGAACGAGTGCTTGAGAAAAGATAAAGGGAACAAATGACTATTGATAATGTGCAGTTGGGATTTTTGCCTGAAAGGGGAACAGTTGATGGGATTTTCTTAGTGAGGCAGATGGAAGAAAAGCATAAGGCTAAATC
>JAQIWG010007417.1:0-12351 GCA_034695025.1 Chamaedrilus cognettii
TAATTGTATTGTTATGTCTATGTGCTTCTAGATTAATTTTTGAGGGAAGTTAAATAGTAGGCCCTAATGGCATCTACTGTTAATGTTAAGCCTTTAAGCAGTCACTGTGGTTGTTATTTTGTCAAGTCTATTGCTGTTACCGGTGCAATGTAGGCTATTATTGGAGACTGTTTTCACTTGCTGCACGCTGAGAGCATTTGGCGAGGCCTGCAACGACTCAGTTAATTGCGACCGACCGGGTGTGACAATTCTATTCTTTTAATACACAAAAAAGTGTAGCAAACCGCCGTGACAGAAATTCCTGGGTTTTGGCGCGTCAGAAATTCATGGATTTTGGCGTGACAGAAATTTCTAACCCCAGGAATTTCTGTCACTCCGAAACTCAGAAATTTCTGTCACGCCGAGACCCAGGAATTTCTGTCACGCCGAACACAGAAATTTCTGTCACGCCGAAACCCTGGAATTTCTGTCACGCCAAAACCCAGGAATTTCTGTCACGCCGAAACCCTGGAATTTCTGTCACGTCAAAACTCAGGAATTTCTGTCACGCCGAGACCCAGGAATTTCTGTCACGCCGAACACAGGAATTTCTGTCACGCCGAAACCCTGGAATTTCTATCACGTCAAAACCCAGGAATTTCTGTCACGCCGAAACCCTGGAATTTCTGTCACGCCGAAACCCAGGAATTTCTGTCACGCCGAAACTCAGGAATTTCTGTAAACCCAGGAATCAACATAATATAAATAATAAAGAAAAGCAAATGGATATGGAATCACCATGCCGTTGCATGTATGTAAATAGAACGGCAATTGCAGTAGGCCTACATGTCTTGTTAGTCTAACGTTGTTTATGCACCTTTAGTGCTAGAACGAATTGTATACCTGTATGTTGATTTATGCACTTCTAGCGGTAGAACTGTTTGCATAAGTGCGCTTATGCACTTTTAGTATTAGAGAACATCGCGAACAGCTCAAAAATGACAATCAAAAGTCTCTTTTTCTCCTTTATCTTAATATATTAAGTTCTGAAATTTGGCAGTATAATGGAGTACATCGTAATACAACTTTATGCTATTACAGGTCCAAACTGAAAAATGTGCTTTTATGCACTTTTAGTACTAAACCATCGATTTTTCGGCTGCTAAATTTGGCACCATACTTTGGGCTTAATTTGAGGCATAGCCTATGATACGGAGATAATGGATTCTTAGTGTAACCTAGATAAATCCTACTATTTGAGTCCAATTCATGGGCAGAACTAAACGTAATGACAATTTTTTTTTCGCAGATTCGCTGAAGATTCGTAACTTAAAATCAGGCGTTAAATGTTTACGTTATGCTAGTCTATTAATTTCTGTTCTACATGCACGTCTAAAAGCTTCTTTCAAAATAATATTTGCAATGTTTTACTGCTAGTAAAATCTCTCACACTGGTCTAAATACAAACGCAGTAACGGAGAGTTTTGTTTGTCGGCGCAGTTACGTGAAATATCGCACCGGGACTATGCCTCGTTTCCGGAAGCCCGATCAACTATGTTGAACACGCGTGAATCCCGGAGGTTGAATTACTGCTTGGGAGTCCTTTGAAGATCACTTGGCTGAGTTGTCTCTTTCCGCATTATCTCCGGACGTACTATAGGACGTCAGGAGAAGAGGATAAAAGCACGGGAAAGGAGAGAAGAAGCGCAACAAGAAGGAGATGAAAGAAAAACGAAAGAGAAAGCGTATGAGAGGCGGATAGCGCAATCGAGTGGTTTGCTTTAGTAAATTTCTTATGAATTGGTCGGATCTTAGATTTTTATTCAGCCTGTCTGGGTATTTATTTGAATTCCATCCCATTTTTGACTGAATGTGCTGCAAATAAGGTCGCTGGAGAAAGAATTGTGCGAATTTCAAGCATGGTCAATAACCTAGGCGTTGATTAGCCTGTGAAACTCAGTACAGTATTTTCAACATGTTTCAAATACTCGTTGCCCGGCCCGTGAACAGCCGTAAAGTTATCTATCTCAGCATTCTATCGTTCTTGTTAAGCATTCCATTAATGGGCTAGTTTCGGTGTTTAAAATAGTCGATGGTTGACGGAAGAAAAGAAAAAAACTATAATGGAAAATTTACATTTAAAACCCACGCGGGACCAATAGGCCTGAGACGCATGACGGTAGGCTATTGTAGGTTACTAATCTTTTCATGCACGTTTTCTTATTAAGTTTCTTTTCGATCGGCTGACGCTGGCGTTATTTTTGTACACTATTTTTACTTTAATATGATAAATTTATAGTCTGATTTTTACTGCGATTCAACAGATCGTAAAAGCTTGCTCAGAACTACTTTCACGCCCGGTGAATTTTTTAGTAAACGATCTGTGCTGGGTTGTTAAAAGCAAGGCTATAAACTCAGATTCGATGAAACCACACCCCGTGTTGTATACGTTATAGTGCATCGACTTATTTTGCCGTTCATTCACACACAATCGCAGAAGACTGTACTCTTATATTCGTTCGCGTTGAAGGAAGGAATCGGTCGCCAAAGGCTTTCGACACAATTCCACTGGTTAAGCTTATCGAGTCTACGTCAGTTTATAGTAGCCAACTGTTTGACAGCTACATGTAATGATATTTTTAAAATTTTGGTAGTTCAGGCTAAAGCTCAGATTAGTCCGAACAGAAACGAGCCTACATGTAGACCTACTACAGTTTTATGAAATTGACTGTTTTGTAGAAGGTATTGTACGAGACCAGTTTTGGTACGGGGAATCCGAAAATCCAATAAAAATTCTTTATATCGTGACGGTTCTTGTAAAATTCACTTTTTCGATTTTGCTTGAACATTCATGTACAACAAAGGGTGAAATTTAAAAAAAATACGACTTCAGATTCAGATTACTCGCATCGTATTCTATAAAAGCTCATACTCACTGACTATATGCGTAGACCTATCTGAGATTTTTTGTTGGAGCGAAGACTAAGACTAGGCCAAATATTTGGACTAAATATTGTTGAAGGAGCACTTGCAAATTAACGAATGCAAAATTTGACCGTTCTTGTAAAATATCTCTATATGCACGACCCTTTAATTCCATGTAAAATGTCAATTTTATGCTTTTAGAAGCTTCATTTTAAAGGAATTAAAGATTTGCAATCCAATCATTTTTCGTATACCAAAAGCAGCTTCTGCACGCGAGTTAATGATAAAAGCAGCCTACGCTTCTCGGACGCAACTTTAAAATCACATTTGATATTTTATATCGCCGCGTTTCCTTGATTAAATAATCAACGACTTTTTTACAGCATTCAATAAATAAACAGTATGAAGGCCTGACGATGGGTGAGGAGGAAGGAAATAGGGTTATCGCGAACTCGAGATTAGACTACTGCTCATTACCGTGACGTTACCGTTCAAATGGCATTTTTGCACGTTATCATGCAACGGTTTCGGGCGCCGACCTTAGTGCTCTTATCGCCAAAAATCCTCGCGCTTTGAAGGGGGTGGGGGGGGGGGGTTGTAGTTTAAGGACCGTGTGTAGTAACGAAGACCATTGCACTCCGGTTATGTGTAAGAAAGCTGCTACCGAGCTCTTCTTTAGTCGCTTTGAAAAACTCGCTCGGGGAGTTCTGGGCTGCCAGCCAATTCTTGGCACCGAGCTTGCAGGGGTATCGCGCTTTGAGTGAAGGCCGCGGGACTCCCTCCACCTCCCCCCTCCCTCTCCAAATCGTAATTTGAAGATCCCCTCTGCAAGTCTAAATAATGGGAGCGAATTATTTCCTGGGTTGAAATTTTTTTTCTTGAAGTTGAAAGGAAGGGGGGTCAATTTACACTTGATTTAACCAAGAAAATGTATCTATAAAAACACAGCAAAAACTGAAAATACCAACCTAAAAATCCTTAAAGACTAAAAATGCGAATCAGAAAAAGGCCGCCCAAACTGCAAATGCATCCCTCTAGATCTACTTGAATATTTCCGTCAGCCCCTTCTCCCCCCCCCCCCCCCCCCCCGTACTCGACTGGTTCGAAAGGGCGATAATTATCTAGTTCCTCCAAGAAATTCTTTCCCCTAAGTTCAAAGTTTGGGGGGACCGTTCCCCTTGAAATAAATCTTCAGCGCGAGAACTACTCGGCCCATCAGTATTATTGTTCTCCACATAGTTTGCAGGAAGTCAGGGGAGTCTCTGCCTCGGTTTAGTTTGCACGCGAGCCACGCAATAAACTGTTTATATCTGCGCCACAGAGAGAAAACAAAAAAACTTTCCAAAGGTTTCGCGCGCTGCGTGTAAGATACGATGGCTTTGGCAGTAAAACGTTGGTTTATTCTACGCTTAAGATAGGCGGTCTAACCGAAGGTTTTTATTGCTGGTGTAAATCTGTAAGCATAGCAAGTTGCATGCGCTACATTCAAATTAATTTCAGCATTAATAGTGTATTGACTGCAACAACGATAATTACTCATCTTTTTTTTTCAATGTATACGAGTATAATTTCAATTTTCGGTATTACGAGCGGAAATTGCAAAATCGAATATTGCAAAATCAATTTAAAATGTCAATTCTACAACAGGGCTTATCAAATACAATAAAAGATACGACGTCGTCCTTCGGAAGACCAACACGTTTAAGACATGATATAGTCGCATAAAAATAACTTCCACTGAGCGAAAAGTATGTTGCTAATGATATTGCCGCTGCCGATATAGATATAGGGTTGCCAGATTTTAATCGTTCAAATAAGGGATACAAAATACTCAGCATGCGTGGTTCAATATTTTGCTGCGCTGCATAGCCGAAACAACATTACTTGTCATATATACGGCTTGGTAGCTCAGTCAGCTAAGGCGCCAGACCTCCACGCGTGCGGTCGCGTGTTCAAGACCCGGCGGCTTCCAAGTACATGTAGTGGTGTTGGACAAATCATTCACGTACAGTGTCTCGCTCGACTCGGGCGTAAATGAGCACCAGGCCTCGTGTCTGGGGAAGATGGCAAAGTGTATCGCGGCAGTAGGCTCTGTCTCGTGCACAGTGGATGATACCTATACTACCCAGCTATTCCTTGCTTGTTCAAAACGCCGCTAAGGGGATGAGCTTCCACGCTTATGGTCGTTGCTGGTTACAGCAACAGCCTACGGGATAATCTTTTTCTTCTGCTTCTTTGTCTTTCACTACGCAATAGCATTTTGCTAGTTAGAGATAGTTCGAGTCCAATGCATATTAAACTATTTGTACTTTCTACCAATTCTGAACTCTGATCTTCGCAATGGGGATACATTTACATAGTCGGCTCTCTCAGGCTCCACGCCTATTCATTATTCATCGCATTGTCAACCGTCTTCAGCTATTTTTTGACACACACCCTGATGTGTGTGTGTGCGCGTGTGTGTTGATAGATCTAACAACTCGTCGTGACGGACGTTCTGTTCTGCAACATTTTTTATTTTAAACTATTTGACTCGGAGGCCGTAGAATTTTAAAGCAGTTGGGGTCTCTTTCAACGATGCATATTCTGCGTGCAATTTTGCATGCAATTATGCCTGCAACAGTGTTAAGACGATCGTTGGCATATGACAACGATTTCCTTAACTGGGCTTCATGCACGGCTTGTTCCTTAACTGGCTGGCATGCACAGCTTGCACGAAACTTAGTTAAGGACATTTTACATTGTCATTTTCTTAAAATGGTTGCATGTAAAATTGCATGCAAAATATGCACCGTGGACTTTTGAACGCAAATGTAACACGTGCATAATTTACGTCTCCGCGTTAACAGTTGGTCAATCTCTTGGGTCCTCAACTTCCGTACACACACGCAGTTACTATACTCAGCGGACACAAAAAACGTCGCACATTCACGCACTATGGCGCAGACTACGGTGGATCATATCCAGTCCACGGTGTTACGATTGAGTTAAGAGTTGAGTTAACGTTGTACAAGTTAGATTCGCATTCATATTCATATTCGGAATATCATTATAATGTCAAAACGGACAGAAAACGCAAAAATATGAATTTGAATGCGAATCTAACTTGTCAAACGTTAACTTCACTCTAACTCAAGCGTAATAATTCGGACTTGAAGTGACCCAATGTCATGTGCGCATCTCAAGGCATGTGTGGTATAAAGAGGTGATGAAATTGCAGATGGAACGCGCTAACGTATTGGTTAAAATGCACCCTTGTACATCAAGGGCTGACATAAGCAGTGAGACGACGCAGGACAGAGGCATGGCCTACTCGGGCCCTTATCGCTCAGTGTAGCGTGAACAGACTAGACTGCATGACGTTATCTGCAGTGCCCAGGCAGTCTGACCAGTTATGCCGCTTCTTGGGACCATATGTAGTGATATTTAGTGATCGAGGGATCTGATGTGTAATGCATACCCAGATATCTCAGAATATTATAATAAAGTGACGCATTTTATATGGAAGCTTGAGATATTTTCGTCAAAAATGCAACCTTATACTATTACTATCCGACCTACGATTCAAGAAAATGATGTTTTTTCCATCTTTTTTTACGTGACATAATCTGGGTGCGTTACAAATGCAGTATACATACATAAATACAATCTGGAGATATTTTTAGCCAAGATACCCAGGATATCTAGGGAGAATCCATGTTGGTTCAATGGTATCACTGCGCCTGACTAACTAGCGTAGATCATGGAATAAGGGCGCCCTGTGGCCTCGAAGTCCAAACTGCGAAGCCTCCGAATGGCCATTCTCTATCGTGGAGCACAAAACGTATCCAACTCACGTCATCTGAAGAGCGGTTACTGCTTCTTTGAATTGAATAATCCGGTGTCAGATAACGACCAAATGTCAGATTCGATCAAATTTCTCAGTAAAGACGAAGTGTTGTAGGCGGCAGTCCGCAACGGAACGCATTACATTGTGTTCGGATTGGGACTCTAGTCGCAGTGCCGGAGTTTTATTCAACCCAATTCAAAGTTTCGCGCACCGACGAATGGATAAAATCGACAACGTATCGGCACAATAAACTAAACCGAATCCGTTGGGACTCTTGTCGGAAGGCCGTGATCGAATGCGTGGGCGCATTAAGTTGTTGGATGGGTAAATCGATCGACGTAGTACGTCTATTGAAGACCGATATGCTTTTGATTTTTTGGGTGAAGTAAACAATTTCTGATTTTTATAAACCTCATCGTGTAGGCTCGCAATCCGCAAAAATCTACAAAGTAGGCCCTGCAACGCTTTTCGCGCAATTCTACACCGCGATGCTACGCGCAATGATACGAAAATATACAGTTACATTATAATTTTGGAAAATCTGTTTATCCAGAGTTCAATATTAGTTTGAGATCCACGATTCTAGTATTAGTTCAATTATCGTTTGGACAATCATTTTTTTTATCGTTATTGTTAACGAATATAGCCTGTCTCGAAGACGAAGATGGATCATTCGGTTGGTTGGTTATACCGGCGAGACTCGAGATGTTATGTAACGTATACCCATGGGACGGAGCTGTATTGTAATAGAGTAGGGAGATGTGATAGAGTATAGAAAGATGCTGATAGAGTAAGGCTGGCATGTGTAATCAAAGACTGGACTCTACTCTTTTACCAAATCACCGACAAGGCTGCATGCATTTGAATTGTTTCGAATGAGGTGTTCCCCGCAATCGTCGGTCAAATAGATGCTATAACCTAGTTTTGGAGAAGTCACGATTTGAAATACATTTTATTTAATGATCATAACTTATTGCTAGACTTAAGCAGCTAGACTGCTGCACACAGAAAGAATTAGTGAAGAAATGAATTTTAGGCCTGGATCTAAAGGAGTAGAGAGAGTTAGCCTGTCTGATGTCCTCCGGTCCTAGAAAAATTCCTGCAGACGTTCAGCGGCGCATGGGTTCAACCGTATGCCATCCGTTCCCGACTGTAAGAATCTGACCGCACGCAACCGGTTCTTTATTTTATCAAAACTCGGCGCGTCGTGCTAAGGCCATGAACGTGATTGATTGGCCTTTGGACGCTGGATCGGCGCGAAAATATTCTCCTCGCCGGTCCGTGTACAGGGCTGCTTCATGCTTGGACTTGTTTTCGACGCTCTGTTGTTCCCTGGCGTAATCTGATTAAGCAACAGGTTAATTAATAATGCAAGACAACGCTGGTGTCTACACTCCATAGGCCATCACTTCGTCTGCATGAGTTACCAGGGTGTTCAGCGACGTGGAAACTTGTAAAACCTGAAAATGTTACGAAATTTAGTGAAAAAAAAATCCAGAGTCATTTTTCAGCGCATGATTGTAAATTGGGTTACGACGACGACTTTTCCGAACTGAGTTCTTTGGTTTTGAATATCATCATCAATAATTTGATCCCGAGAATCAAATTTCTAGGGGTATCTATTGTTGTTAAGAGCCTGTTTATGGCTTCAGCACAAAGGAACATATTTAAACCTTTATGTTATAATCCTGTGGGTCTATTTTGCATCATGCATTAATCCTACGCTTGTACATGACGTCACGCACAAATTTCATCGGTAGCCTAGAAATACCGTCATGGCGGCGTACATTCTGATATGATGCTAGTCTGCGTGGGATTCTACTGAGTCAGTTGTAAGCATAGACCATGTGATTTATGACCAGGGGCCTCATTTACGTACATTTCTTAAGATTTTCTGAAATATTATCCTAACTGAAATTTAAAACAAATAAAATCCAATCGCCGACCGCCGTGACGTCACCATACGGTTCGCTCGCGGCCGAGCGAAGATTCCAATAAAAAAGATAAGATTTTCATAAGATTGTCTTAAGACAATCTTGATCGCTTCCTGAATGAGGCCCCAGGAATCTGGAACGTGGTATGCACCAGTCAATCATTAGGTGTTGCCACACGGGCAACATCTTGTGATTGGCTGGTCCTTGCCGTGCACGTTCCAGATTTCAGGCACGCTTTCAACCACTCGGTGTTTTATAGACGAATCCCAGAAATGCATACCAAATGGCGTGACTTTGATGGCAAGTTTTAATGCGGTGTATACTTGAAAGAATATTTCTGCCGAATTGAAATAATTAGCTCCGATTGGCAGTTGCAACGTGTAAATAAATAGAGTAAACAATTTCTGATAATTTGTCGATGTTGTCTGTGTAGGTAACTCAAGGCGAGAAATGACGCTGTTTTGTTCACAAATGGTTCCGCAGCAATTCTTCCGTTGGCTACTCGCGGATTAAATCTCGTAGGATCAATGTACATGTCCATGTAGGGTATTGTAGGCCACAATAGTAGCCTATCGCTCTAAGCAGCACAACCTTTGATTAAGATAATTAGATGTAGGCCTACTTGTGAAGAAAAAGTGTGGCACACAATTGCACATGTGTATTGAAAAGCCAACATTCAGAAAAGTTAAGATACTGAAGTTTAGGCCTATATAAAACAAGTGATAGAGTAGGGCTGGAGGCTATAGGTTACTGCTTAAGAAAGCGCGACATTAATTTTTTATGCTATGGGCTCTTTTATTGGCTTTTTTTATGGGCTTTTTAATAGACTTTTTTATGGGCTTTTTTAATGGGCTTTTTATGGGCTTTTTTAATGGGCTTTTTTATGCGTATGAACGAAAAATTTTCAGCTACATTGTAACTCTTCCCTTCAACGCGAATGCACCAAATTCTAAACGCTCCCCTATTGGCATAACAAATTTTGCGATAATTCTAACTATTAGGCCTATTTTTATGGGCCAGAATTATGAGTTAAATTTATGATTATGAGTAAATTTATGGCTAAAATTGATCATATTCCCCGTAACCAGGGGATATTTTGTTTTATGCGCATCATTTAATTTTCGTCATCCCACCCCATTATTTTTTTAATCTTGAAATTTGTCTAGCTCATGGTCTACTTCCTAGGATTGTACGTAGGCTGTGAGATTTACCAAACAAATTGACTGCAATAGTAAGTTTCATGCTCACATTCTGTGAACTCGGATTGCTTTGATAGTAACACGAGATAACTACTGCACGTTACTCCGTATCAGCGAACAGTCAGAACAGGCGTAAGCTATTGCGATCCTTATCATATCGAGATCCCATCATAAAAACTTCGCTTAATCGTAATCACATGTTTAGTGCAACTCCGCTCAGCTTATCCGGGACAACTAGTACACGCGCTGTAGGTGGCAGTCCTGTGTGGGCTGGGTTCACACGTTTCATGAAATATTTGTCGCAGATGAAAATTACGAAGCAAAGAAAAACGACGCTAAAAATACGAATTTCATTTCTATTAAGATTTCTTTTAGAATTTTTCGATAGACTACTACGGATAATAGCCAGTAGGGTGATTGCTAACGTCCGCGGTACATCTGCGATGTGCAACTTGCTTTTGTCAACCTAAGGGTGACTGTGCATTGGATTTGTGCTGCAAAATAAACTCTTTTTAAAAATACTGCAAAAAATGAAAAACGCATTGAAAAATCGTGAAAATAGACAAACATAGACCTAAGCATCCTTCATGGTTGCTCATCCAAGCCTAACGAAATATCTATACGCTATCACTATAATTCACATCAGTTGACAATCATGTAGCCAAGTCTCCAAGTCTCCAAGTCTGAATCTTACGCTCGCCTGAAGCTTATGGATAAACAGAGTCTCAAATACCACCAGCTGGAACAACTTCAAAGCTCGTCGTCCATCAAGTTAATAATGCAGGACACCGACAACCTCTGCGGGTCGACCAATCTCGGCTGCCCGAGCTCCGGGAGCGTGGGTCAGACGTCGATCGGGAGTCATGGCGTGAAGGTGGTGAGGAAGGAGATCGAGATGAATGCAGACGAGCGCAAGTATCTTCTGTCTGTGGAGCGTGGCGACATTCCAACTGTTCAGCACTGCCTGCAGGTAAATTTTTTTCATTTACCTTCTCCTCCTCCTACTTTATTTCATTATACGGGTCTCTGTGTTTCAGACACAATGAGTGAGATAAATTATGATTTAACTCCTTGCTGGAATTACACGCGTACTGTAACGTCATGCAACTAAAAAACTTAAATATAAACGAAATACGTATCGACTTTATGAAACGCTTTATTTGTAGTCTATCGATGAAAAAATTGCATTCCGTTCACCAACAAACCTGCTCACAAACGACTCACGCATCGCTGTTCATTTTATCAAAAGCTTTTGTAAGATCGTTGCACAGGATCACGGTGCGTTCATGAACAAACCTGCCCGTGAATGATGAACGAATCACTGTTTCATTTGATCGAAAGCTTTGGCTAATCGCTACACAGAATCGCGGCGCGTTCATGAACAAGAACTGCGTGGATCCGCTCGGCCGCACCGCGCTGCTGATCGCGATAGAGAACGACAACATCGAGTTGATCGAGCTGCTGCTGCGGCACGGGGTCGAGCTGCGTGACGCCCTGCTGCACGCCATCAACGAGGAGAACGTCGAGGCGACCCAGCTGCTGCTCAAGCACCAGCAGACCTGCCAGGCTGCGCCGTCGGTAAGATAAGATGAGCCGCGAGTATCTCTTTGCGCTAGCCGTCCCTGTGGCCTGGAACAACTTTCTCCCACTTGATCTCTTGGATCGTTGTTTTCTATGAGGGACTGAATGAGGAACTATATTAACGCTCCTATCCATATGGTTCCATGGTCTACCTTACACGTAGAGCTTGACTCTTCTATAGGATTCTATTCATCATTTGTGCTGTTAGGTGACAGTGAATGACAGTGGCTTGAACTGCTAGAATGGTTAGGTGTGACTATAAAGCGCCCTTAGTTGTGATGAGGTACATGTAGGCATAGGTCATGTTACCGGAAGTTGTCGGATATTGATTGATCGATCTAGCCATAAGATTTCTGGATTAGCGCTTTTCTCCTGTTCAACTCTTATCAAATCAAATGCCTTTTATTTTAGACGTCCGAGCCATAGGCACCTAACGGGGCCGATTATTTTAAGCGTTAAAGTCTCAAATACTGACGTAATATTGTACAGACGCTGAGCGGTCGTTCTTAGCGCAGGCTAACCCAAGTCTATGTAGTTCAATGTATTACACGCAAAACTGAATGCTAATCTATTATTGCTCTAACCCATGCCATTCTGCGTTGATTCTCTGTCAATATTGTTGTCACATTTGCTGGCGCTGTTTATCGCATTGTTTTGTTCATTGCAGCCTCAAGAAAACTGCGCCAACAAGGTAAGAATTTAATGATCTTAATCAATAGTGTTTTAGCGCAAGAAAAAGTGAGTGAAGGAGGGAAAAAATAACAATTACTGCCAATAATTGATTTATTTTATCACCCCCCCCCCTATAGAAAGGAAAATGTGGTCTTGTGTCTCGGTGAAAATTATCGTGTCTCCGTGGCGTCCCAGATACAAAATGTCTGCCGCGGGGGGGGGGGGGGGGGGG
>JAQIWG010007418.1:0-12351 GCA_034695025.1 Chamaedrilus cognettii
AACGAATTTAAAAGTGAATTGAAGCTTAATAGACGGACCCATCGAGGGTTGTGGTTTATATTTGAGGACAATCCAACGTACGCCAGAGTCTTTTGGCACCCATGACATATGAGTTATCCTACACCATTTGACTCTAGATGCGTGAAAAACTTAAATTTTACTCTTCAACGCTAGCAATGGCAAGCGAAATGCATAGGTAATATTAGATTGGGTCAAGCCGTAAGGATAGGCTACATGATTATTGTAACTTATTATCCGTAGCCTACTTGTACATGTAGGCCTATATAATAGTGGCAAATTGGACTCTGCATTTTGACTCAAAGTAAAGGTGCCGGACCATTGAGGTGCCGAGATGGGTACCCGCAGTGGTTGGCCTGGGACCAACACATCGTGTATCCCTTTAAACCCCGGCCTTTGGAACATTTTCCCATGATTTTGTTCCATTTAATTTCTTGCATTTATTGACAAAATTAAATTATTGAACAGTAATTCATGGCTAGGGTACACCAGAAGACGACCAATCAGCACAATAGTTAGCCACCATTCGTTTAAGTTGACTATTCTAACCTCTGATTGAACGTGGATGATGTAATATCTATTAATACACAGCTGCCAGCTGCTGTCGAAGATGAACTCAGCGACAAGTCAATCGGGCGCGTTTTGGCGTTCATGAAAGAGATTTTTTTCACTGGCAGGTTAAACTTTTTTTGGAGGATGGTCTGAACCGTTGGTTTATCGAAATGAAGAACAAAAGCAGTGATGACTAAGAATACGGCCCTTATAGTTCGTGGGTAATTCAGGCTGGCTGGTTATCGCAAGTATTAACTCCGAGAGAAAATGTTGAGGCTGCAGTTCTAACAACAACTCCAGCTATCGTCTTGAGGATGGTATCAGTGGATCCAGTGCCATACATGCCTATGAGTTATCGCTGTGTCTGGCCGCAGTCTACCCCGACGGCCAAGTCTGCATATCGATCCTCCATGCGCCCGGCGATGACCCGATGGGCTACGAGTCGAGCTCCGAGCGATGGAGTCCCGTCCAGAGCGTGGAAAAAATACTTCTGTCCGTCGTCAGCATGCTCGCAGGTAGGGCTGCGTGACTTCTTGTCTGTCTGCGTTTGTACCTTTACTCATTGTTAATAGTATTATGCGATAACAGGTTCACTTGTTACTGGGGGGGATTTGTAGTTTGAGGACCGTGTGCAGTTACAAAGACTATCACAGTCCTGTTCTGCGCATGACAGCCGGCACAGAACCGCTCCTTCCCGGAGATGTAGTTAGAAATATTAATGGTATCAGCAGTAGTGCATTTAGTAGAAGTACTGATGTAGTGGCATCGTTATGAAACGTGTAGCAGATTTTAATTTCTTTGCAAACGATATTCCGATTTTTAATCATCTGCTGAGCCAGTACACAATAAAGGAACAATCCGGTTACAAAGTGGCCTCTTGTACTGACGCCGTTCGTATTTTATCTTAGAAATTTTCACGTTTTCAAGCGACAGAAAGATGCCATGTTTTACTCGCAGTGTGTTGGGATGTGATATTATCCATAATTACAGTGTGTTGGACTGCGAAAGTAACAATGCACGTAACAGAACACGTTTAATGTGTTGCAGAGCCGAATGATGAGAGTGCGGCGAACGTCGACGCCGCCAAAACGTGGCGGGACGACCGAGCAAAGTTCAACGAAATCGCTCAGCGCACCGTGAGAAAGTCACTCGGACTGTGACACTATCGCTGAATAGGTCACCCGAACTGTGACACTGCTCCTGAGGAGATCACTTGGACTGTGACACTAGCCCTGAACCAAAGTAAAGACTAATTGATATGATTCCCTGAACCAGTGTCTGTTCTGGGTCTTAAATAATATTAGCCTAAAATGGGTGAAATTTTTTTTGCCAGGCTTAACATTTTTCCGCACAATAAATCGTGTCAGCTGTCTCTTCTAGTGCACAGAAATATATTGAATTTATTGCTCTGTTCATGACCATAGTTGAAGAACCAGTAATTGAGCTTCAAGGATGAAGGATCAATTAAAAAATTACCAAAGGCTTTTGTCAAATGGAGACATCTTTCACCAATTGCCCTGAACTGAAGTCAAGACCCTTGCTTGAAGTTGATTCTGAAATGGCTTCAGTGTCCGCGAGACTTGTGATTATAGGATCGCATTCGTGTCTGCTGTTCTGTTAGGCTGTACTGAGGTTGCTCTAACCCTGCACCTGTGAAGAAGTGAAAAGTGCAATTGTAAGAAGCAGTTGGATCTACTGTAAAACATGAAATTTTTGCGTGCATGTATTTTCACGAATTTCGCGAATTGTGGAAAACTCACGAAATGACACACACCAAATATAAAGCTACAGATGCTATTATAATGGGTAATCATCAAAAACGTGAAAATTAATTGCAGCGATGTTTCTAAGAGGCAAAACCACAAAAATAACATGCAGTAAAAATTTCATGTTTTACTATATTTTTTACGCTTGGCAACTGGCACCTCCAAGTAGATGGCGCTTTTGATGTAAACTTCAAAATGCAACTGAAAAATCATCTTTATTTTCATCGTTTCCAAACCAGATTGAAGCGATTCAAATGTGAACATTGAGACTGGCCGTTGTGAGATACTAGCGAGCTGTCTCAGCCACGATTTTAGGCTATCCGTATGCGCTGCATCGAGAATTGACAACTTTTCAGTGTACGAAGTGTTACGAAGTAGGCTGTGATGCAAGGCATCAAATTCAGGGCGACATTGTAAACTGAATTATTGTATTACATAGCAAAGGTGTAGTTCGTGGTTGGTTGCTATTATATATTTAGAATACTACCGTGAGAACTTTGCATTTTTTGTGTCACCCTCTTGACTGTGCGATGTAATTATATGAGTAGTATATATGTGAGTAATGTATTGTATACAGTGAGAAAACCGAAAATGCCTGTAGGCCTATGGAACTGTGTAGCACCTGTGCCAAAACAACAGTGTGTGTGAATTGATTATATTGACCTGGGGGCTCATTTACGTAGATATCTTGTGACAATCTTAGTCGTAAGATTGTCTTAAGAGAATCTTGGCAAATCTTATCTTTTTTATTGGAAACTCCGCACGGTCGCGCGCAAATCTAATGATGACTTCACAGCGGTCGGCGATTGAATTTTATTTGTTTTAAATTTCAGTTAGGATAAGATTTCAGAAAATATTAAGAAATGTGCGTAAATGAGGCCCCTGGTGAGCAAGTTCTGAAATTCCATCTCGACTTCGAAGCCAAAGCAGGCCAAAATATTGCTAATAAACAATAGGTGAAAATGCTGCTGATGCATACGCATCGTGATCACAAAAAAGCCAGACCCCCTAGCATTTCGCAACCTAGCATTGCCAATATGCAATAGATTTCTATGAAATTGAATGAGTTAACAATTAAATAATGCTGATTAAATTTCAGTATAAATTAAAGTAGAGTATTATGCGCTTACAATGAATGGCGCATGCATTCTTTACAAAGAATGCATGCGCCATTCATGCACTGTGCATGCATGACGGTGGAACTGCTGTTGAAGAAGCTGTACTTCATACCGTTAACTGTCTGGCCACAAATTGTATTAAAATGCATTCGGTGGACAAGAGGAAGATCTGCTGGAGATGCAGGACACGTGTAGAAGCATATGATCAAGGTCGTCAATGAGCTCCAGTATTTGGTATCCTGGAGCTCATCGACGACCTTGATCATATGCTTCTTCCTTGATCATAACGCTTGATATGATCAAGGCCATATCAAGTCAAACTGCCTGCATGGGCTGAACTCAATCGTTATAAGCAGAGCGTGGAGAAAATACTTCTAAGCGTTATCTGCTGTGAGTCAGCGGAACATTAATGCGTTAAGCTAATGAAGCTTCAAATATAACCTTCTATGACTTAATCATGTGCCATATTTCTTTTCGCACGTCAGGTTACAGTTTTAGAAAATTCCATAAACTATTTGAGAAGATATATAGTCCAAACGTAGGGGCTCTGGTTTTTTTTGGAACGCGGTGGATAGCCTTAAATAATTTAAAATACAAACCACCTAAATCAAAATTCGTCTTCAGTTAAATTATGGTACACCATTTTTTTAGAAACTTATAACTTTTGTGTGTAATCGTGTTTAAGAGGTTCATACACTGCATAATGCTTCCATACGTTGACTAGCAAAGGCCCTACGCTTGGTCCAGGGCCTATATATGCTATATTCGTGAATAATTTGTTGAAGGGGAATTATTCAGCTGTTGCTTCAATTAGAACTTGACCTTTCAGTTCACAGTTCAGTTCACCTTACGTTCACAGTCAATGATGTCATTTAGATAGGGAACGCCAGAAAGTTACATTTAGTAAATTGTCATTGTCGTTCACATTGTCGTTCAATTGGCAAGTCCCATACTGTACAACATGAAATTTTCGCTGAATGTTATTTTGGGGGTTTGGTCTCCTAGAAATTTTGCTGCACTAAATTTTCATGTTTTTGAAGACTGCAAATTATATAAGGTTTATACGGCTTTATTTCCGCGCATGTAATTTTCGCGAGTTTTACCGATTCGCGAAATTCACCAAAATGACATCGCAAAAATTTTGTGTTTTATCGTGCTTATTCAGAAAAAGATGCAGTTGAATTTCTTATAATACGCTACATATAGCAATTGTAATGTAACTAAGATTGACTTTGAAATCTGTTTATCCATCGCTACAAAGATGTTTACGTAGCGATTCATAAATTTCAATTCAAACGAGTTTATACACTTAATGAAATTAACTGATGTGAATTCAATGTTTATACATATTATAAAAGTAGACTACTACTATGTCTTTATTACATATAGAATATTATCAAGGTAACATGGTTCCCATCCATCGGGAGATTGTTTTTCAGTTACATTTGATGCCCTCGTGTGGAATAAGGAATTAAAGTAATAAGATGAGGTTTCTGAGTCTGTATGATTTTATGTTACTGCTACTTCATTCATATCATCAGCATTCATTCATATCAACAATTTAGTAAAGATTGACTTTGAAATTTGTTTTTGAGAATTGTGCATTTTGATATTTTTATTTCAATTTTTTTGGAGTAATTTCTTATTCCACTTAGGGTTCCTTATATATTTTGTAGCATTACTCTGAACATAGGCATCAAATCACAGAAAACAAATCAAGCGCAAAATTGCCTTAGCCCAGACTTCAAACAATCATAGGGCATTAATTAAAGGCATTGCGCTCTGCAGTCTCCATGCTAGATCACACCCCAGTGCCACATCTTTGCATGCATACAACATAGACTTACAATAATGACACGAGCTAGCCTTAACGTCATTTGGGCTTAAATTTAATTTCTCTAAAATGATTCAGTAAAAATAACATTAATTGATCTTAAATCAATTGCAGTGCACAAAGACATTGGGTAGGATTCAACACCCTTTTTGCCATAAATTACTATACCAAAACTTTATCCACTACTGAAAACCGACAAGAAGAAAAATAAGAAGCAGGTGAACTTGCTGAACTTGCTCAGCTTGCATCAGCTTGATCTTGCTTTGTACATTTTATCGTGCCTGTATGCAATAAACTCCATTTTATTACAGAAATCGTTGAAAAAATTTTCAACTCAAGTTAACAAAGGATAGCACAGTATTGCACTAGTATATCGTATACTTAGGGCTGGTTTCTCCAACACGGATTTAATGGTGATTCAGGATTTAACCCCTTTTTGTATAGGCTAAATCCTGAACCACCATTAAATCCATGTTGGAGAAACCAGCCCTTAGTCTGATGAAGATTTGCTTGACAACGGTTTGGGTACATGACTTTCATGTCAGCCTAGTACTACTGAAAACTATCTTTCAAACTTATAAAAAGCGTTTAACCCTTCAAGAAAATTGACTATTTTTATTCGTGGTCATTTTTTTTCTTAACCCGGTCGGCGTAATTCTTAATAACCAGTGTCCATATTGCAGGCCCTCTGTAGACTAGCTTATAGTGTTGCTTATAGCTCTTGTATAACAATAGAGAACTTTTGATCTTTAACAAACTTTGTACCGGTAACCATAAAGACGTCAACGTCAGTGCCAAAAAATGATCAACAATCAACAATTCCACACTAACCGACTCGTCTGTGCACAGTTAGTATTGATAGGCCTAACTAGCTCGATGTCAAAGACTACCAAATGACTAAAAAGGTTGGTAGCCTTCAGGATGGCCAAATGCTAAATGGCCGAATGGACCGAATTCAAAATGGCTAAATAGAAAGCCGATACCATGAGGTAGCTTCCACGCTACCGTATCGTAACTTCCAAGATGGTCAAATTCGAGTTCACAGAATTTAAGATGGCCAAATACAGGATGGCCAAATGAAATAAATATGACTGAAATCATCGATCAGCCATGAGGCTAGAAATTAACATGAAATCTGTTGCTCCCTTGTTCATTTCAACCTCGCTCATTCCCAGGACCTCCTTTACTCTACTAATTCATGATTACAAGCGGAGCTTTCTGATTGGTCAGAACGTGGCCTTCGGAGGCGGGGCTTTGGATGGATCGACGACGTGATTGGCTGCTGCGTCAGGTTGTCAATGGCGATGAGGTTGAGTCTTGAGTTGATTGAATCTCTCGTTTAACCGGAGTCTCACCTGCAGCACGCAACAAAAATAATTGAAATACTTCTGATGGTATTAAGAAACAAATTCATAAAAATACTTCTGATGGCAATAAGAATTTATTTTATTTTATGCAATACAATGCAGGACTTCAGTTAACTGGCGGCGCGGCGCCAGGTCCCCCAGGTCCATAGTAGAACTGTCTTTTTGTGTGTCTGACATAGTAAGTTTGAGAGGTTATGAAACGCATTTATTTAGACAAAGTAAGTTTTATGAAAAACTTCCACTCCTATCCCTCCGCGTTGAGAATCTCATCGTCCTTTTAAGAAACCTTACCCCCCCTGGCACAATGTTTCAACCCCCCCTATGAAGCATAATGCTGACTCGGACTCCCCACCTTAATTTCACCGATGCAATCCCTGCATCTATACACGGTACACGCGGAAGAAAAAAATGCGTCAACTTTTATGCGCATGCAAAATTTTCAAAAAACAGATAAATTATTGTCTTGTAAAGTAAATACACTATTGGAGGCCTTCAAACAAGATCGCAAGATCTTAGACGCGCAGGTTTGCCAGGTCCTTCATTTAAGGCCCATTAAGACTATTAAGAATCCCAATGAGCTCAACTGTCAACTTTTTCAACTGTTCCTTCAACCTTCAACTTTCTCGAAGTCTAGCAATTTTCGGAAAATGCAGCACATATTGTCAAAATCGCATTGCTTTGTCAAGGTCATCTAGACTTAGATCTCTACGCCATAGACTACACTAGATGGGCATCATGGGCCTAAACCAAAGCATTTGATCAACTTTAGTTGCTTAAACTGCAGTAGGCCGAGATAAGATTCAAGTAGTCAGAGCAACCGATAACCTACACTAACCATAAATCTGTTTTTGTTGTGTGACGCACGCCGCCGAGGATTAGCAATGTGTGGCTGCTGCCCCAATGATGCATTTAGTGCAGCGAGCTCAAAAATATGAAATACAGTATTAAAAGCAGAACTATGAAAACTGTACAAGACATTGAGGCACCACAGGCCTCAATGTTTTCTTCTCTCTTAGGCAGTTTGCACATAGATAGGCTAGATCTGCTTATTTGTTAACTCACCAGAGAATAAGAGCCAGTGACTAGTTTATTCTCTACTGTGACTACTCTACTATATGATTTTATGCAACAAACCTTCACGCTCGCTGCTCTCTACCTCATAATAATATTGGACATACTTAGGCTGAGTTTTTCCATCAAGTGTCAAAAATAAATCCAAGGTCATGACGTCCTAATGAGTGTGCATGAAAGCTTGATCTATGGTTAATTTAGCGCCAAGTTATTGGTTTTTGAAGAATAAATCTCGGATTAAAATTTTAACACTAGATGGAAAAATCCGGCTTAAGAGTGCATGCCCATACATGCACTGTCATTCGCTCATCCATTCAAGCAGATGGTTAAAAACACAAGAGCTGATAAGCATTTCATAGGTTAAATCTTAGATATAAGTATTATAAAACTTAGTTTAATAGCCCCCAGCATGAAACAGCAGATGGTTAAAAACACAAGAGCTGATAAGCATTTCAAAGGTTAAATCTTAGATATAAGTATTATAAAACTTAGTTAAATAGCCCCCAGCATGAAACATGTGGATTGCATTCACCTTTATTTTCGCAAAATAGATCAACGCTGTTTTGAAATTACTACGATACAGCATCATTGGTAAACATAATTAAAATGCAGTATATCGCAAATGACATTCAGATCAGCAGAAATAAATTTGATAAAATAGAGATCAAAGCCTCTGCAAGAAACATTCATTAATAGACACTAGGGCTTATTAGCAGTTAACACTAAGCCACAAACAGCTGAGTGGCACATCAAAGTTAATCAAGTTACTATTGTGCACCAGCATTTGAGAAATCTATAGAATGGCAGCCAAGATTGGTACCTTCAATACTAGCAACCTAACTGAATGCTCGATATGCATTGAAACTTATAAGAAGCCTAAATGCCTGCCATGCATTCATACGTTCTGCCTGGAATGCCTCAAGACTTATGGAGAAGACTCCCAACCCGGAGACGATATGTCCTGCCCAATATGTCGTCAGACGTTCAAAGTTCCCCACAAAGGACTAGACAAGCTGCCCAACAACTTTTTCATTCAGCAAATGCTAGACAGCAAATCGCAGTTAAGTGGAGCAGAAAGCAATGAATTAAAGTGTGAGGTCTGCACCCAGAATGATGCGAGCAAGTATTGCGTGGAGTGCGCACAGAATATGTGCGATGCGTGCTCCATACCCCACGGGAAACTAAGATCTACAAAGTTGCACAAGGTTGCATCTTTGAATGAGATGCTCGGTTCACAAGTCTACTTGCGCCCAACGTACTGCGACATACACAAGGCGGATCAGCTCAGACTTTACTGTCACGACTGCAAGCTGGCAATCTGTCTCATGTGCTCCGCTATAAAACACGAGAGTCATCACCGAGAGGATCTGCAGGAATCATCGAGAAGCTTTACGGAGCAGCTGAGGGCAGGATATCCCAAACTCAGCGACTGCATTGAAGACAAAAAAAGAAAGTTGACGCTACTGGATGATAGTAACAAGTGCCTGCTGAAGCAAATATCTGTGTGTGAACAACAAATAATTAAACGAGCTGCAGAGATAAAAAGTCTTGTAGACGCTCAGTGCAGTCAGTTGTTGAGTCAGCTTGAGAGCCACAAGATCAAAAGACTTAAAGAAATACAGACACAAATAGTAGAAACAGATACACAGAAAATGGTGCTAGAAAGTTTCAAGACATACACTGCGGAACTGATTGACAAAGGATCAGCGTGTCTTATATCACAGTGCTCACTCGAACTACTCGCCAGGGGGGAACAACTGGTGGCAGCTACTAGTGCGTTCGACGAGTGTAGTTTGAATAAACCTCGTGCAACATTTGAGGCAGCAAATAGCCGCGACGTCATAGGTGACTGTACACAACTGATCGGATCGATACAATTCAAGGGTACGTGGGCTAAGTAGTCTGTTAGTAACTATGCTTCAGCTAAAATGGTTTTTATTAATCCAAACGTTTTAGAAATGGAACCCGCAAAGTACATGCACACTGTATCAGAGCTGGATTTAGGCATGGTCAGGGTGTGCCACTGAACAGGAGCCTCCATCAATTAAGGGCCTCCACCATCTGCCGAACGAACAAAAAAAACAAGTGACATGTAAGTGACATGTTCAGTATCATTATTATATTAAATGATGTAACGTAACTTTAGAACATTGACGCATTCGATACCTCAGCCTTATTAAGCCTGAGCAACTGGCCGCGGTTGTTGGTCTGCTAGACATAACGCCCCCTCCATCGTTGCGCTGCACAGGGGCCTATGTCTAGATAAATTTGAGACTGCACAGTATACTGAAATAGGACAATATCACAATAAGCAGTAGGTTTATACTTTACACAGTGAAAAGAACAATATTGCATAGATCTAATACAGCATCATAATTAGTTGCATTATAAAGAGCCAACTAATATATTGTTGTGCTTAATATTCCAGTGTGTGCGGCAGAAAACTTTCTCATGGCAATCGGATTGTCTACCGAGTCTGGTATGCTCCAGCACGTGTGTCACATCAGCCTTAAGCGTCCAGGCAGCGTCACGACGATCGACTCTACGCCCACTTGGATTGGCCCTGACGCCGCTGCATGCATGATTGGTAACCCTCTGTACGCTGTGGGGATAGGGCCCGCAAACAACGAACTTTGGAAATGGAGCGAGGCGTCTGATTGGACGAGAGGTGAGGACATGACGTCAGGCAGACGCAAACATTGCGTGGCAGTCGTCGGCTCCACGCTCTACGCTCTGGGTGGATTTGTATACGCTACTGAAACAACGTTAAACAGCATCGTGGCTTACAACACGCAGACCAACAAATGGTCTGCAGCAGGTCAACTGACGCATGCTGTCAGGGGAGCGCCTTGTGTCAGTTATAAGAACTTGATCTACGTGTTTGGAGGTATCGATAAAGAAAACCAGTATGTGGCTCACGTGCAGATATACAACCCAGCTGATGAGAGCTGCTCACTGATGCGTAGCCCTATGCCTAAAGCAGAGAGACAGATGAGAGCCGTTTTGTGGGAGACGTCAGCTATACTGATTGGTCACCTCACGTGCTTCATTTACAGCTTTGAATCACACGAGTGGCAGGAGAGAGTCGCATTTAAAGCGGAAACCGAATATTTCGGGCTGGTTATCGACAACGACACCCTATTCATGGCAGGCGGTGGTCTGAGCACACACAACAAGGACAGAAAGCAGATCTGGACGTGCACAAACGAGGTGAAGAGCGTGTCTGTGCATGACGTCATGGATGACAAGCAAGGAGTGGTCTGGAAGCATCACACCAAACTGCCTCGGCCTGCCAAAATACAAGCCTACAGTCTTATTTCACTACTACAAGTGCACGACAAATAGGCACAGACAATGGCATATTAACCACATTCCTGGATAGGGGTAAAATAAATTCTTGAATAAATTTTAAGGTGCGGGCTTCTCCTACATAAATTAGTAAAGCGCAGCTTGCGGCTGAAAAAACCTACATTAGCATTCGACATTCACAGTCTAGCTGAATCTGGATCAAATGTTAGTGAATGCAGAACTTGTAGGGTATTTTGCTACATTGGTAAAAATCCTTGGTAATGACAGATACTCAGCCTCACCAGCTCAGGCAGATGCTTGGCAGATGACCCCTTCGCTAGACTCCTATTTAAGCCTTGCCAATATACTGCCTGTTTGTCCTTTTTGCCTTGTTCCAACCCCACCCTATGTTTCCCTCCGCTCCCTGCCCCACCCCCTATTCCCCCCTCTCCTTTGCTGCAGACCTACCTGCGAGGACGATGAGCTGCGCCGATGTACTGACTGACACCGCGTCGTTGGTCGCGGTGCACGTGTATCGACCAGCCTGCCGCTCTGTCACCCGCTGCAGCTGTGTCATCAGCACAAACCTCACCAGTACACCACACATTTATCACATAGAACCAGACACGTGTACTACACATCTATCACATACAAGCAGACACGTATACCACACATCTATCACATACAACCAGACACGTACACCACACATTTATCACATACAACCAGACACGTACACTACACGTTGATCCCATACAACCAGACACGTACACTACACGTTGATCCCATACAACCAGACACGTACACCACACATCTATCACATACAAGCAGACACGTATACCACACATCTATCACATACAATCACACACGTACACCACACATTTATCACATACAACCAGACACGTATACCACACATCTATCACATACAACCAGACACGTATACCACATCTATCACACAGAACCAGACACGTATATCACACAATCATTTGTCACATACAACCAGATGCTTCTTCCATGAAAAATATGATGGAGCTTTCTAGATTTCAACATTGCTTCTACGTCTACAATGTCATGTAATGATTGCAGAACTTGAAACATCGAGCTGCAGCTTCATATAATAATATGACTGAATTATAATGTTTTAGTATTTATTAAATATACCAATATTGCTGTGACACATCAATTATGATATTAATTAAATAAATGAATTAATTATTAAAACTACAGTGACACAAAACACGTATTAATATAAAGTATTGATTAATATTGCTAATAAACAATGAATTTTCAGGAATAAAATAAAATATATTAATGGGGTGGGGGGGCCCGTTTATTTTTTT
>JAQIWG010007419.1:0-12351 GCA_034695025.1 Chamaedrilus cognettii
TACCACAACGATCAATGCTAGTATAAAATCCCCAGAACAATTCAGAGAACAATAGAAAAAACTACTCTACATCAAAAGGCACCCCAGCTCAGGCGATAACAGGTGGTGGGAGCCTTCGAAAAATCCCCAGAATAAGGAAAAAAACAATAGAAGGAAACGACATCAACAAAAAGACCCCCAGTCTTAGGCTGTTGCATATGGGTTGATGATTTCATTATACCTGTACGCCTATCGATGGGCCTATTCTCTGAATCTATGCGTAGCCTACATGTAGTAGCCAATAACCTAATTAGGCGATTCGAAATTAGGCAATTAGGTAATTGTATAATGTAATACTGTATAGCGTATTTTAATAATTATTCGTCTGCTAGACTAGATGATGACGTCACGAACTCGACTACTCTGCGCAATCTCGCAGTCCACAACAACAAACATGAATATTAGCTGCAAGTTCGTTTGACGGTTTTGCCTCTCAGACATTTTGCTGCACATAATTTTCGTGGTATTGAGGACTGTCCGTTATAAATAGCTGTTGCAGTTTTATTCTGGCCCATGTAGTATTGCTGATTCGTAAAATTAGCAAAAATCGCATGCATGCCAAAATCTCAGGTTTTACATAACTAATTTCATCCGCATATTAAAAAATTTCATAGACAAAGTCTCTAAAACATACATAAGACTTGATCAAGCTAAAAAATGTATTAAAGGCAAGGAGAGGTCATCATACAAGTGTAGTAAAAAAACCACGAGTTTGAAGCTGCCATGTTATAGAAAAATAGACATAGCCTATAATGTCCCACATAATTTCATGAAAACAATAAACTTGGTCCATCAAACTGATCAACTTTTAACTTGTCCACGCTTTACAGACCTATTGTCATCAAAGTAATGATAAGCAATTAAAAAACAATTATCAAAAGTTCAAAAAGATCAAAAACTTAAACCAAGTATTTTCTGCGGACTAAAACAGACTAAAAAACAAGAAACGATAGTCTTCGGATTTCAACCAACTCTAATGTGTTCAGCTACAAATTAATCACTTAAAATATAAAAAATACAACTTTTAATAAAGGCCATAAAGAACTGAATGCAATATTACAAAGTAGAGCACCAAACAGTCTTGTGAAAAAAGACTACATTCTGAATCAAAAATCTAATTAGCATCGTAATTAAAACACTTTAAAATCTAAATAGAACAAAGTGTAGATGCATTTTAATTGTACAGTACTGGTAGCAAAGACGACATTCGTGACAGCAATTCAGAGTCAAGCATGATTCAATGATTCTGAAGTAGTTTCACACAAACCACTCAATTTGCTTTATAACAGGCATACAAGTAATTATCAACCAATTTCAAATCATTCTCAAAATAAATTACACATTCGAATAATTGTCAGAGAATTTTTCAATACAAATTGTTAAATGCGAATCTACATACTATCCGCTGAACAATATGCGCGCCAAGGATGGCGCACACACTTCCAAATTAATCGTTATATCGCTGGAAAGCTACAAATACACACATAATACGAAGCATCGCATCATTCTATTGAAGAGCTACATCTTAAGCTAATATAAAGCATCGCGTCCATTCTACATCACAGAGTCATCGTCATGAGTGAAGCTCACACAAAGTCCATCGTGGAACTGCCAAGCCTAAGTGCCAAAAGGGACCTTTGTTGATTCCTGGGGGCCCGTAAGCCCCCGCTTCCCTGAAGGGAGAAGGGGATCAGACGCTGATGCTGCCCTCGCGGAAGCTAGTCTTGCCAATGAGGCAGTTGAGAAGGACGCTGCTCCCCGCCGCGCAGTCCTTCTGCGCGTCCTTGAGGATGTCGTCGAGCTGCGCTTCGTTGGACCGGTCGATGAGCACGCCACGGCCGCCGTAGCCTTGCGCCACCACGTGGTAGTCACTGAACTGAACAGCGCAGGAAATATTTAAATATAATGGCCAGTGTGAAGCTACGTGCCATCCACGACTTAAACAGGAAGCTAAGTGCGATATACTAATTACATAGTTAGACTAACAGCGCAATTAAAAATGAAAGTCAAAGTCAACCAGCGATTTTCTTCTTTGAACAAAGAGTGCAATATACGAATTATACAATTAAACCGACAATGCAATCCCAAATTAAAAGATTGCAGTAAACCAGCGATTTTCTAAGTTTAAAAACTTGACATTCCCACGACAAAAGCTGAAAGGAATAGTTCAGATGCGCATCAAAGCCAACTCGTACTTCAAGTCTTACAATCTATAAAAAAAAAGCGCAAGAGAGTATAAACGTACTGCAAGGTCACAGGCCGTGCTGGCGCCGAGAATGCGAATCTGATCCCTCGCGATCTGAGACCAGCACGCGTCATTGCCCACCAGCGCTATCACAGGCGTCTGAAACAGAGAGTACGCTTCATTGCCCACTAGCGCTAATATAGGGATCTGAAACAGATGAGTACGCTTCACTACACCAGTACGCTTCACAGTTCCTTCTATGTCGACGCAGTGTCTCAAACGCAACAGTTTGACAAAGGACACATTTCAATGCCCACCAGATGTCAGCAAAAATCTACGTAAATTCAACACAAATCTGATACACAGTTCACTTTAAAAACGAAAGAAATTTATTTTAAAAGCACAACATAATCCATAAATCTACTTGAAGAAGTCGAAGTCAAAACAAAAGTAAGCACATGCACACATGCCAGGCCAGTGAGATCACACACCCCACCTTGTGTCGAGTGAAGGTGTCAAACTCTGCGACGCTGTAGCCCAAAGACCCGTCCCCGTAGACGACCCACACCTCGCTGTCCGGTCGACAGAGCTTTGCGCCCAGGGCAAATCCTCCGCCCACTCCCAGGGTGCCAAACGCCCCCGGGTCCAGCCAGCAGAGGGGTCCCCTCGGCCTGCAAGCATTCCACTACCCTGTACGATGTGAGAGATCCTTATTTACCCAATGTCCGACGCATTAGGTTTACAACATGTAACATACGTACAAACAATTTAGTACTGCAACCTTCACACCCCAATCGGATGCAGACGAGTCAAAACAACAAGCAATCAGCCATCGCAAGCAGCTCCTTTTATGCCTGATCGCTCAACCTTGATTTGAGTGCGAATTAACTTCGGTCTGAATTAGTGGGTCAAATTAACCAATGAGAGTATTCAATAGATTACTCTCATTGAGTCCTATTGGTTAATTCGGACTACGAAACAAAATTGCACTTAATTCGCACTTAGATTTAGGTCGAGCAACCAGCCGTTACCTCAGAATGTATGCCGCTGTGCCGACAAAATCGCCCCCGTCAGCAACGATGATGCTGTTGTTTGGAAGCAGGTGCTCAAGACGGTGCAGCACCCTCACTGGGTTGAGGTGACGATCCGTCTCCTGGTCGCCCATCGCGCTGCAGCCATCCAAGCAGCAGCATCAACATTCTCAGCATCTTCTCCCTTCTCCATCATCATCCGCGTTACTACAGATTACACGCTTTTTCCTGAACTGAATTTCTGAGGACGGATGCTCTTCCTATCGCCAGATAGGAAAAAATTTAATTGCTGAATCAATGTTTATTAAGGAATTAGGTCTATACTCAATTCAATATTCTCGTTTGACATTAAAAGATTGTATCATATGTTAATTTTGTTAAATAAAAAACAAAATGTTAACATTTACTACGCACTATAGCCCCACGTGTTATCTCATCCCAGGCCCAAGCTGAGATTTTGATATCCACAATTGCTCCGTGCGTTTTTCTTAAATCTCAAAAACAAAGCAGTTGTCACCTCTTGTCACCTCTTGCAAAAAACCATACAACATACGCGGAATCACTAGTGCAAACAGAACACTCATCCGACCTGTTTCCCGCCTCCTTGAGCTGGTCGCGCCCCTGCAGGTCCTTGACCCAGTCCGGGTCACACTTGAACCCCTTGAGCCCCTCCGAGAGGGCGACGACCGCTGAGGCCACGTCTCCCAGCAGGGCGGCGGTAGGGCTCCAGAACACCCCAGAGTTCTGCAGGGGGTCAAACACCATGACACTCACACGCAGTGTTAAGTGTAGCTCTGATGAAACGTACGTAGCATTACACCTACACTTGCTTAAGAAGGAGTAGTCCAACTGCTCAGCACATAAAAACTGCATAGAATTACACCACTACAGTTGATTTTAGTGCAAAATGCTACGCCTGCCCGTTACATCTTAGACATGCATTTTGCATTCATCATTTTTGGCATACCAAGCCTACTAAACCCAAACTTAACCCTATACCAACCAGCAATAAATAAATATATGTTCCGAAATAAAAATAAAATATAATACGTTGGACCCCCGTGTATGCTTCAATAATTACGGCTCAGTTTTTTCGAATGCTGAATTTTGAAATTATGCCCACGTGACCACAGATGTATCAACAATTAAGATCACAGAGAATCTGAACTGAGTTCAACAAGATTCACATCTCAACTCACATCTATCGGCCAGATCATCTTCAATCATTCACCTGAGATTAGTGCTCTACAACAGGACACTAGTGTGAGACCTTGGTGAGCTGCTGCTTGTTGCGGTTGATGGCGATGATCTTGGATCGTCGACTGAGCACCTTGCCATAACCGAGTCTGAAGTCACACACGATCCCTGCCACGCAATACATGGCAGCCAGTGCTCAGTCTAAAGTCACGCACGATCCCTGCCACACCACAATACACCTCAGCCAAGTGAGCTCAACAGCTTTCAGTTCAACAGCTGTAAAATCTTGATTCTATTTATTTCTACAATATACATTTCTTTGAAATTCTACCTTCCATAAGATTCAGACCTATTGTAACACAATTCAAACAGACGCCCTGAGGTACAATCAAAAATTTAACGAATATGCAAATTTGTAATGTTAGGATTTACAATTTAGTTACTAAGTGCCTACAGCTGCAATGAATGTATAACTCAGCCAGAACAAACATTCTAAAAACAATCGTGAGAAAAATATTTAAAATGCGAGAGCATTTTATAAGAACAACCGTCTCCTATTGGCAAGGTTAGGTGAAGTAGCCATGGGCCACAGAAGATTTTTTTTTTACAGACATAGAAGAAGAAAGAAGCAAAAGATGAGAATGGAATGGATGCCTAACCGGCGAGTATGACGAGGTCTGCGTCCCTGAGCGCCTCCTTGCGACACTGCCTCATCTGTATCGGACTGTTCCTTCCCAGCATGCCGCGCGACATGCCCCCCAGAAAGCAAGGGATGCCCATGCTCTGCAACCAGCGCAGCAGCACGCAATATCCAACCATGCTCATCGACAAAATACTAAGATATTTGAAGTAGAGGTAACAAATTATTTAAATCATTCGGTATATAGTATGATGATTCATGGACTCAGCATATCCACTTGTCACTACTACAATAACTGGAACAGTCTTCACCAGGGTTCAGTTAAACCAATAATGATGGCTGAATGCAAGTAGTACGTCAAATCTAAAAGGACAAGTGCGCGCAACATATTAGGCCTATGCCTGAATAATGAGAACACTAGCGTACGGTTACGCTGTTTTTATAGCCTGAGCAGTTGCACTACGCCTGTTTCAGAAGTAGCAGGCAAAACGCTACGCATGTTTGTTAGGGCAAAACTTCACTGATATGCATCATTGGATGGATATCGAAAGCCCTCATAGGCCTAAACATGAGAGTGCAAGAAGAAACATTCTCTCCATTCAAAAGCAAATATAGAAGAAAGAAAACTGGATTGGACGTGTAATAAGAGGAGAAGGATTGTTGAGAGAGGTGCTGGAGGGAAGAATGAAGGGCAAGAGAGGACCGGGAAGGCCACGTATCGGAATGATAGACGATCTGCTTGAGAAAGAATCGTACTCAGAGATGAAAAGAAGGCCAAAGATCGGCTAGCGTGGAAGGTTTGGATATCAAAGACCTGCCAGTTGGCAGAGCACTGAAGAAGAAGAAATAAAGAGCAGAGACCTCGAGAGCCTTGCGCAGGTCGTTGACTGGGACGGGGGGCAGAGTCGCCTGACTGCCGACCAGAATCACGGGCTTTCTGCTGCGCGACACCAGCTCTACGCAGCGCTGGACTGCAAGCACAGATAAATAATAATAATATATAATTCATTTCTTCAACGATAACTATACGCATTGATAATGTGTATATTTAACGTCCTTGAAGCAATCACTAAAAATGATTCTATCCGATACACCTACAATTCAATACATATGTAATCAAATGTTCCTAAGAGAATCCATGGTGGGACATGGGCAATGAAAGCTGATCAACAGGCTCGGTTCGAGCGGACAAAGATGAGAATGATGAGATGGATGAGTGGGGTGTCATTGAAAAAGAGGAAGTATAGTGCCAATCTGAGAGCTAGAATGGGATTGGAGGCTGTGGGGGAGGTGGTCAGAAGAAACAGACTGAGATGGCTGGAGCATGTTTTGAGAAAGAAACCGGATGATTGGTTGCGTGGCAAAGCCTGACAGAAAAGGATATAAAAGCTAGAAAATTACAACGTGAGGATGCGACGAATAGAATAAAGTGGAGGGCTGCAAATGGCCTACCCCTGTGTAAACGAGGAATGCTGCCACAAAACGCGAGTGTGTGTGTGTGTGTTTTCCTAAGAGAATCTCTGCTAAGTTCAATCAGATCGCAAAACTTTTAATCTACATTCAATCTTGCATAACTCACTGTCGGAGAGCGGAGCGAATGGAATGTTGACGGGAATTGGAGTAACCGGAAGGGGGTCCCAGGCGGAGGCAAACACGTTGCTCAAATGGTTGTCGAGGTACCAGGCGATGACGCGCTGGAGAAGCCCCTTTCCGCCGCTGAACCCCACCTCGGCCGCGACGAGTGCATAGGGGTAGAGCGTGTCAATGGGAAACTCGACAAACACCGGCCCTGCGCGTGCGCAAGGTCAGCGGCATGCATAGTGGGATCATTTAAAGAGAGAGATACCGCAAGTACCCTTCTTGTGGTGAAGCAATCCCTATTCATATACACAGTAAATGATGCAGTCTGTTTTTGTTTTTTTGTAGTTTAGGGATCGTGTGTAGCACAAAGACTATTACAGTCGGTTCTGAGAAAGGAAGCTGGCACAGAACCGCTCCCCCTTCTCTATTCGCCTTTTACGACTCGCTCGGAAAGCTCAAAGGGGGGCTGCAAGCTCATTCTCGGCTCTTCAGCCGCCACGGGGTAAATGATGCACTAGAAATTCATGAAAAAATACGCAGAAAGTAGCAGGCACTAGCCCTCTAATATGCAGAAACAAGGCATAATGAATAAATATCAAGCTCGCAATACGTGGTGAAAAATTACATCTAGTCCAGCTTTCAAAGGCATATCAAATATACACTCTCAACGGTTCGTAAATTATCCGGTGTCCGTCATTTAGCACCCCGCTGTTCCTACCCGGTGTCCCAGACTGTGCGGCCTGCAGAGCCCTGGCGAGCGTTGGCTTGATGTCGCGCAGATGTTTGATGGTCGCGCAGAACTTGCAGAGTGGTTTGAACAAACACATCTGGTCTATGTCCTGCAGCGCGCCACGACCCTGCGCAACAACGACCACGGCGTGCGACGGAATTGATAGGATTGCAAAATTCAATCAAAATGTAATTCCACATTCGGATCCATTTCCTTCTTGAAAGCAACAAAGTACCAACCTTTAGTAGAGTGGCTGCTGCTCCACCTATAAGCAGCAGTGGCGACTCGGCCATTTGAGCGTTCTTCACAGCAGTTATTGTATTTGTGAGCCCTGGACATAGACCACAACATGATCCATCTAAGTAGGAAGCACCAATATAACTCAGCCTAAAAACCAAAAATACTCCATAAAATATATGATAGATAATCATCATCTTGATGCCCATTAAAACATTTTTTAAGTCCCTCAAGAACACGGTACCAGGGGCAAAAAGAAATAGACCGCAAAAACAAATAATTAAAAATTTTGGCAAGAACAAATTCTGGGACAGGGTTAGAATCTACGAGCACTCCGTGTACATGGAGTTTAGGGCATAAGTCAGTGAGTTGCAGAGATGATGGCGACCGTAACTTTCAAGATCGACTGTTATCTATGACCCTCTCTAATAATAAACGATATAAAATAAATTAACAATTGGACTGTCGTCATTACCGGGTCCGGCGGTGACGGCAGCCACTCCGACCGTACCCGACATGCGAGCAACGGCATCGGCCGCAAACACAGCCGTCACCTGCAACCAATGACAATAGTCCTGCTTTAGAAACTTAAAACCAATTACCATGCGATGCCATGTAAAGAAAAGGCCCCTGCAAATAAATGACACCAATTCTGAACGTTCTTGACATTACGTGGTAAAACCATTGTCAAACACATATCATATTGACAAACAGAGATCTAACAATAATTGACACAAAAGGTCTGAACAAGTAGACTCAAAGACTTCATATCAATAATCACTTGCCTCATGCCTAGTGTCAACTATCCGAATGCCAAGCTTCTCACTCTCGACAAGAATAGGAGAAATGTGGCCGCCTGTCAGCGTGAATATAAACTTGACCCCATGTGCCTACAAAATATAATCAAAATTTTGACAACTAGACAACATCGTTATAGAATTTTTTTTATTTTGAAACAGCTTTTACAATAAAAAATCTGATTCAGCTTCAAAATTCAGTAGCCTATATAAAAATAATTAATTCCTACGCCTGAATGAATAAAACATTCTAATACGATAAGGCACCGGGCACTTTGTTCAAAATCACTCAAATTTGCACAAAAACACATACGTGCAACGCCTCTGCCACCAACTCCCCTCCATTTCTCTTGGAAGTCTTGTCAACCTAAAATTAATTAAATTCAAATTCACACCGCCATATTTTCACAATCATATCTATACATAAGCAAAAAATTTCAATATTAGCTAAATAACTTGTCCTGGTAATATATATACCCTTTAGCTAATTTACCTTCAACACCGACCCAAATATTAACCTCTGGTCATCCATGAACCATTGCAATAAGAACAAAAAATATGCATGAAACACCGACAAAATTATACAGTATAAATCCTAAATTTGGACAGTTTGCACCGCTGCTTCAGTGGTCTTCAGTATCACGCGCATGATTCTATGTAAAATGAGAAAAAAATTGAAAATATCATCGACCGTGTTGGTGGTTTTGTGAGTTTTAAAAGCCTGTGTTACAAAGAAGACTATTACAGTCTGGTTTTGGGTAAGAGGGCCGCCACAGAATAGCTCCCCTTAGTCGCCTTTTACAACTCGCCCGAGGAGCTCTGGGCTGCAAGCCAATTCTTTGTTCCCCTTTGCAGGGGTAAACCGTGTATAAACATGCATAACATCCGGCGAGGCCTATCGTCGCCGTGCCAATAGTCTCCTGTCAAATGGGATCATTTCGTCGACTTTATGTATCTGAACCAAGTCGGTCAAAATTAAACTAAATCCTGACCCTAACCTAACCCTAACCCAACCCATCACACACAGGGATAATATCGACCCACATTCTGAACTGCAGCTCATCATCGATACATTGGCCACACAAAATTAATGCACTGACAACAAAACAGAATGTACAGCTGGGGCGCCAGACCTTGTGAGTGAGGCAGTAGAAGTAGCCGACCTTGTACAAAAACAGGACGAGTCCTACCACCAAAAGCGCCCCCGCGCCCCCAATCATGCACAGCGCACAGCTGATCAAGCACGCTGCCATTTTTATTGTCGAATCTAGTGACCACACCTTCGCCGGTGATACCTCTGGATGTAGCATGGTCAGAAATTCTTGAGATTTTAGCCATTGAGATTTTATCCCGCAAAATTGTGTTAAAGATCTCTCTGACTATAAATATGAAGTTATCCTCCAGTTTCTAGACATCTACATTTGTACGAAGATAATATAAATAGTAATACTGCAGCATAATTAACGATGAGGTGGGCGAAGTAATTTATTTAGACTGACATTTTTATTTCTTAGGCCTCTGCAATATCATTTTGCACGAAATTATTTGCATCAAATTTAACGCAATGCACTTCGACCACCAATCAGAGCGCAGGTTAGGTATCACGCGCGCCCAATCAGCACATTTGATTGGGATATATCACTAGATTTTAGCTATTTAGTGATTTTTGGATCTAATTTTTGACGCGAGATATCTGGGGATCTTTGCTGTAACGAACGCCTTCTATAATGAGGGCTGGGGATGTTTTTGTCAAAATATGTGATAATTTTAGGTCTTTTGTGATATAGGGATATTTGAGCCAAGATACCCAGCATCTAGCGATATACCACTTTGGTCCACTGCCGTAAAGTATACGCCCCTCGATCAATTTGTAAACATGATTGAAATCTTTTGAATTTTGTGTCAAAGAGAGCAAATTGAAAGTTAACCAAGGTACCCGTCAATCAAGCGTCAACTTCTGTATGAAGGTCTGTTATTGAGATTGCAACTACGTTTTCAATTTTCGCTATCTTGTAGCCTATCATTTTTATTGACGTTTATTATACAGAATTATGAATTATTTATCTCGCCTAGGCCTAACAAATAGCTAACATGACTTTGGCCTGAATCTAATTTTGAATTCATTGCAAAATACGAGCTGAGTGGCGCATGATGCTTGCTAATAAGTTATAATGCATTTGTTAGGCAAAAATACGACGAATTCGCATTCAAATTTGTCATTAGTGATAAATGATAATTGTGTCAACTGTGTAGAACGATGGCGGGCCACACCCACCTGCTAACCTTCCAGCCTGCACACTATCCAGAAACTGTTGTAAATTCCAGAGAAGGATCTGCGCATGAAAATGCTGTCACCAACAATAAGTACGATTTCTCTTTGATTATCACCCTTATCTCGGAGCACCTTGAGTCCCTGGGCCTCACTCGCCTGCCCCCGCCCCTCGCTCCGCCCCTTGACCCCTCCCTGGGCCCCCTCGTCCACTTCGTGTCGCCTGACGGCTGTCACGCCACGCTGCGTGGTTACCCCAAGGGTCCTCTCGTCATGCTAGACCTCCATGAGTACGTCGCGCGCGAAGGTTCCGCTCGTCTTACACCGGACGCCGTGAAAAACCTCGAGCATGCGGTGGGGCATGGGCTTGCCAGGCGCTGCAAGACGAACGCGCTTCCGGTGATACGTCGCGGGGACGACATCGAGCGCTACTACCCCCTCGTGGACGGCTCCCTCATCGAGTACGACTTCACCGAGGTGCTCCACTGCGAAACATCCAAGTACCAGGACATTCTCATCGTTCACTCGCCCAGCTTTGGCAACGTACTCATCCTCGACGGCGACATAAACCTTGCGGAGAGCGACGTTGTCTACTCTCACACCCTCATGCAGCGCGGCCGCCGCAGTTACGCTGACAGAACCTGTCTGATTCTCGGCGGCGGGGACGGCGGGCTCCTCCATGAGATCCTCAAAGAGGGGCCCCGCATGGTGACGATGATCGATGTCGATGTCGCGGTGGTGAACGCGGCGAGGAAGCATCTCAAGGGCGTGTGCGGGGACTCGCTTGACACACTCATCGGGCCGAGGCATGAGGTCGTGGTTGGGGACGCCATCGAGGTGTTGAGGAAGTACGGGGGGGAGGGGCGGCGGTTCGACTATGTGCTCTACGACCTCACCGCCGTCCCCTTCAAGTAATGGGCTGATGGGAAGGGAATACTTGGTAGCTGCAGTGACTGTTTTCTGGATCCCTTAAAAATTAGTAACAAATGTGGTTCTTTTCACGCATTAGTTTCTTTTACAAAATCCTGTTCACTATTCCTTGTGCACGGTGCGCTCAAATATATTAAATTAATTTATCTGTTCTTTATCGTTTTATCCTTTTTTTTAGACTTCTAGCATCCATTTGTTATTGATTTTATTGAATTTTTGATCCCTCTATTTACAAGGAATTGTGTGGGGACAGCGTGTCTAGTGACAGACTTTCCGGTGTCTGTCTCACCTCCTTATTGATGATTGATACAGTGTACAGGATACATATCCGTCCAATGTGCATGATATATTCAATATATGTCATATGCAACGTGTAAAATTTGGTGCATGATACAAGGTATCAATATCCCTTGGGTATATGACAACAGTATATAGTATAGCAATAGTATAATGTTTATCAGGTCGGAGTCGTGTGGTGATGCCGCGGATGAGTGGCACTTCTGGCGTCTGTCGCACGGCCTAGCGCTCGCAGTGCTCGCGCCAGACGGCGTCTACATGGCGCAGGCCAATGCGCGTGCCGCCGCCGCCAGCCTCGCGCTGTACGAATGCATGCTGCGCGACATGGCGCCACCAGTCGAGTGGCGCAGACATGAGGCGTACATACCTTCGTACCACGAGTCGTGGGTCTTCTATGAGATGTGGAAGGTGGGCGGGG